>JAJOOH010009707.1:0-11302 GCA_029582605.1 Solanum gracilifrons | reverse complement strand
GAAATCCCAGAGACACACCTAACCTTTACTAAGGTCCTATTACCCCCCGAACTTATTTTATATGTAATATTCTACCCCTTTTTGGCCTACGTGGCACTATCTTGTGGGCCCAGTGCACGTTGACAAATTTTTCAAAGATAGTGCCACGTAGGCCGAAAAGGGGTAGAATATTATAGATAAATTAAGTTCAGGGGGGTAATAGGACCTTAGTAAAGGTTAGGTGTTTCTCTGGGATTTCGGGCATAGGCTGGGGGGTACTTATGCATTTTCCCATGAAAATAATGTTGAGTTACAACCTCCTTATATAGGAGAGAATTGTAGAGTCCTAAGTTAACTATACTTAGAGTCCTACTACAATACTTATTACTACTATATAATAATAATAATGTAAATATAAATAATCTAATCCTAATTGTACTATAATCCTAATCATAACCTAATCCTAGTCGTAATATAATCATAATTAATATAAGTAGTCTAATCTTAGTGCGACTCTAATTCTACAACAGTGTTGTAAACTCGTCAGTCAGCTTCGTTGGACCTGTTCCATTGACATGTTCCAATCGTCAGTTTCCTTCTTCATCAACACTTGATGTAGACACGTCAGTTAGCTGCGTTGGACTTGTTCCTTCGACATGTTTCAATCGTCAGCTTCCTTCTTCTTCAACATTTCCCCTCAAGCTAGTGAGTAGAGGAACGGTTACTCCTAGCTTGATTCGAATACGCAGCCAAAAAAACTTTGAATACCCAGCAAAAACTTATTTTTGTCAATGCTTCGGTATGAATGTGATGTCTGTTTCTCTAGAGTTGATGTTGTTGTTTCTTCTTCCCCTACCTTTTTGGGCAGAGAATACCATGTTATGGTTTTGTTGTGACACCTTTTCTTCATCTTCCCTTATATTAAAACTCGTGAAAGTATAAACAAATTGATTAAGGGTGGAATATGATGTCTTACCTAATATGACAAAGGTCTTGTATTTGAGACCTAAACCTCTAGCAAAATTAATTATTTTTGTTGCTTGAATATAAGTTTTTTCCAAGCATTCCCACATCTCCTTGGCAGTTGAGCAGCCCACAATTAGGTGCATGTTTTCTTCGGTCAAGGTGCTTGAGATCCAACTCATTAGTAACACATCTTTATCCTTCCAATCATCAATGGTGCCACTATCTTCTGCATCTTTCTTAACTCTTACAACTTTTCCAGCAGTCTGTCCAGTGGAACAACTACTTTTACTTGATTCATAGATGAGATACGTTAGTTTCATCAACTGAATCAATTGGGATATTTGTGTCCTTCATATGAGGTAGTTTTTTGGCTTAGATTTAATGAAACAAGCGGCAATGATTTGGTGAAGTGAGGAGGTTGACATGGTTTCGGTAGAAGGGGCCATTGCAACATATGGTTTTTTTTTTTTATCAATACTCAGAGAGCGGAAGAGCTTTTATGCTCTGATACCATGTAGAAATCTTGGATTGTATTGATGAAAATAATGTTGAGTTACAACCTCCTTATATAGGAGAGAATTGTAGAGTCTTAAGTTAACTATACTTAGAGTCTTACTACAATATCTATTACTTCTATATAATAATAATAATGCAAATATAAATAATCTAATCCTAGTTGTACTATAATCCTAATCATAACCTAATCCTAGTCGTAATATAATCCTAATTAATACAAGTAGTCTAATTCTAGTGCGACTCTAATTCTACAGCAGTGTTGTAAACTCGTCAGTCAGCTTCGTTGGACCTGTTCCTTTGACATGTTCCAATCGTCAACTTCCTTCTTCATCAACACTTGATGTAGACACTTCGGTCAGCTTCGTTGGACCTGTTCCTTTGACATGTTCCAATCGTCAGCTTCCTTATTCATCAACACTTGATGTAGACACGTCAGTCAGCTGCGTTGGACCTGTTCCTTTGACATGTTCCAATCGTCAGCTTCCTTCTTCATCAACACTTGATGTAGACACGACAGTCAACTGCGTTGGACATGTTCCTTTGACATGTTCCAATCGTCAGCTTCCTTCTTCTTCAACAATACTAACTAATGAAGGGTAAAATTGGAAGAACATTCTAAAAGTAGTCTTGAAAATTGAACAATTAAGTTAATTTGAAAGATGAAAAATGTCTCAATAATTCAATTTATTTGAAATGGAGGGAGTATTAATTTCATACATGTTCAATACTCCCTCTGTCCCTAATGACTTGTCCACTTTTGAATTGGCACGCCTATTAAAGAAATAATAATTGACATAGTGATTTTACCATTTTACCCCTATTAATTATGAAGTAGATGAATTAAAAACTTAAGATTTTCAAAAAGTTCAACATTTTTCAAATTAATTAATTGAGGTTATAATAGATTAAAAAAAATCGTCATTTCTTGATTTGTCAAAATGGACAAGTAATCCGGGACAACTAAAAAAGGAAAAGTAGACAAATAATTAGGGACAGAGAGAGTAGTAATTTTTGTTTTCTGAAATATGTGTAGTTCCTTCTTGTTTTTCGTTTCAAGCTTCATCAACCTTGTCACGTCCTGCTTTTGAGAATACTGATCAGAAAAGCTAATGATAAGAGTAGTCTTGATAATAAATCACTAATTCCACAATTATTTACCTAAGAATTAAGCGCGCAATCTGACCCAAACATAAGTAAGATGTGGCATATGGTGACTCTTAACATTATCGAAAAGATGAGCCATGTTAAAATAATTTTCTTGTGAATAGGACCACTAACGCATGAATTAAGAGAAATTATTTTGAAAAGTTGATCAACTGATAAATCTCTAAACAATTTAAGTGATCAGCACATGGCATTGAAGTTTTAATTAGCTTAACTTATCAAAAACTAACAAACTTTCTATCTAATAACAAGTGGGGAACCTCTAGTTTGTTTAGTCCAGGCTGTATCTATAAAGCTAATATTACTAGTTTTATTATTTTGACAACCCATCACCCTCAAAAATATTTTGTTCTTAATATTCTCGAATAATATAGCTGGAGAATTATTGTTTTTTCCCATAAATTTCTTCCTATAAAAGCCATGTCTATTGTCCTTTCAACACACACTTAAGACAGTCACTTTAATCAATCTTGTTATCCCTTTCTCAGAGTTCTCTTTTTCTTCTCTGTATTTTACTGAACAGAAAAAAATGGAGGGTATTAAGAAGTTGGCTGTTTTCACCATTTGCATGATGATGCTAGTCGCTTTCGGAAATGTTGGAGGAGCAATGGCTGCTGGAGAAGAATCACCTTCCCCTTCACCTTCAATGGAGAGTGCTGCTATTACTTTGTTTGTTCCTGTTTTCATGGCTGCCTTTGCTTCTCTGGCTGCTTTCTTCTTCTAATCAATTTTTGTAATTTGTTGCTACTTTCTACTTTGTTGGGATTTCTTCATCTTATTATAAGACAATTTTATTTTTGATAAGTTGATGTTTGGTGATTCACTACTGTATTTCCTTTTCAAACCTGTTTTTACTTGAGCCAAAGGTTTTTGGAAAACGTCTCTACAGATAGGGTAAAGTTGGTGTAAATATTACCCTCCCCAGACCCCACTTGTGGGATTACACTGGGTATGTTATCGTTGTTGGATATTTGGTGATCATCATGAAAAATAAATAAAGAAATGACACTCACAGCGCTTAAACAAGACACTAGTACTATAACTCAAAATTCCTGGCGAGCCAAATAGCACGCAACATTAACATGCGCACTGTTGGAAAGTGGAAATTTTCTATTGAATAGTGCTGTGAACTTAGTGCAAGAACTTATTCCCAGGGAAAGTAAGTGAGCATTGTCAGACTTTTTACCCAGTTCCAATCACAAGTTCACAACAGCATATCATCATTTACACAAGAGAAATGCTGCATATAGTATATATCAAAGAAACATTTGTGGATGGAATAAAAGTTGCATGCTTACAAGTCACTGTTGTTCTATTGAACCAAAGAGTTCCTCGAATGAACGTTTAGGGGCATCTGTACTAGCCACTATCTCCACGACTTTGTAATGAGATTCTGGATGGAGCAATGCCTCGACTGCAACTTCAGCTACCTGATCTCTAGATATTGAGCCTTGAAAAAGGGTATCCTAAATTGAGGGAAGAGAGAGTGTGTAACATTAGATGCAAAAAAGGACTTCTGGAACATTGTTGAAATGGAACACCACAGGAGTAAGCTATACATAATGTTACCTCTGGTTGCATGACTATATTTCCTTGTGGAGGATCGTTTTTTAGCCCACCAGGCCGAATTATTGTGTAGTTGATGCCAGATTTACGAATGTATCTCTCAGCTTGAAGCTTTGCTACCAATACGAGTCCCATAACGTTAAGGATTATATAGACTGGATTGAACAACTGACCCATTGCAGCCCCATTGACAAGAATTGAACTTATAAGGATGAACCTATTAATACCAAGTTTTTGGCATGCATCCACAAGGTTCACTGTGCCAAAATTATCAACCTGAAAAAATAAAACAATGATAGGATACGTTTTCTGATTTTAACCATATTCAAAATCAAAGAAATGCATTAAGGGAGATGATAAGTTATAGGACATCTGCATGTGAACATGGATAATGCTTATAAAGGACATCTAACACCTCTGCTAATTCATTGACATAAGACACGAAAATGAATACAACAACAACTACATCTCGATCACAAAGCGAGTTGGGGAGACTAGGCATCGAAATCCCTATATAATCTCACCTCAAGTTAACACTTCTTATGCATAAGATATGAAAATGTCTACTGCCAAAATTACTGACAACAGTGATCCAGAAAGAAGTAAGATGAGTGGTGTCCAACTATTAACTAGGTTATTGGGAACAGAACAATAGCATGAGCAGAATTGAGCTATCAGCAAATCAGAGAAGTGAAAGCTGAAATGCTCCAGAGTTGTATTGTTTGCACCATGAATTGCCCAGCATCATATTTGTTTCTACAACTGACGCTTCTAGATCCCAAGTAAAAGCTAATGAGGGTTGAGTCTAAGAGCTGATACAGTAATCTCTGCTTCAACTTAACTCCAGAGAGGAAGTTCCGAAGATTGGTTTGCCAAATGCACTAACTTTTAGCTACTGGAAACATTCAACTTACTTTCACAATAACTCGATCACACCCACTGTTGTTAATGTATGGGAAAGGAATACATTAAATTTCATGGTGTTTATAATATGGTTGTCTGAGAAATTTTTCTAAAATCTGCAGACAAGTAAACAATGAAATTGAAAAGGAAAACAATAAAATAGAAAGTAAGAGGATAAAAGGAGGCTTTCAAGATTTCTCTCCACATGGAAATACTCTTTTTTTTCTTTCACCAAACGAAATGATGAAGATAAATCTCTTGATGCCAGAAGACGTTACGCATAACAGTAAAAATTGAGATTAAAACTTTTCGAGTTTGAATTACTCTCAACTACCTTGAGCTTGGCTAAAAGATGTCAAGAGGAGGTGTAATAAAGTAAAATAAAAGGAGCAAACAAAATCACAACAACTATTATATTCAAGATGATACTTGCTTGAATGCCAATTCAGGAACTAGAATGTTCATTTAAGCGAAAAAATTGAAGTCCAATTGCTATGACGTTGGTCACTCCATTTACATTTTCCTGTCCTGGGTATCGAGAAACTTTTAAGATGATGAGGATTCTCCAAAAGACCATGTATTCCATGTTAAATTCACCAACATGTTCTTGCAGTTGCAAACTAGCAAGCACAGTGTGATTAACAAGCTAATAAGACTAAAATTTAAGTACTGAAAAGACGTTGCATTGGATGAAAATGAGACTGAAACTCCCATCAAGCCTATCACAAAATCATCTCACTTTGCTGATCATCAAGATCAGGTGTGAAGGATCTGATAAATACTACTATTTTGTGGATTGAAGTTGACTAACCTTCCAAGGTGTCAACAAGTTCCACGAAGGCTGGAAACCTGTAGCACATATTACCGCATCAGAATCATCACCAATGGCATCGGCTAGTTTAGCTGATTCCTCTGTCACATCGGCTTTCACCTGAGAACAATCAGAACAATATGGAATTCCCATAGGGATTATTCATAAACAAGTTGGTCCTTTCCAGAGAAGGAATATGTTTCCTTCACTATCTATTTTTCCCATTTGCAGAAGAATGTATTCAGCTTTTCTTAGCCTATATCAAATAGCTAAACGTGGAGCGTTGCAGTGTTCAAGTCGCACCAAGTCTTATAAATGTTGAAAATGAAATTTAGACTTATTGTAGGCCAAAGTTAGAAGGTTAAAGATATCGCTATATTCAAAAACTGAAATATCTGATAAGAAAGGTAGAAGGTTTTCTTTTTATCTCCAAAACTAACTACAGATTTGACAGCTTGAGTAACAATGACAAGGCAAGACATGTAATACGCATAGGTGGGTAAGAATGTATATCTACAAACTCAAATTTGAAGTTTTCTAGTTTTGAAAGCAAGACTCTCCGAGTCATAAATAGTCCCTTGTTCCTAGATTCTCTAGAAATGTTTTGAGAAAGCTGTCCTACTAATGAACTGAATGAAAGTTCCCATAAAACAAAACTCTTACAGAGGCAAAATAACAAAATTTTGTGACCTAAACTTGTAAGTTGTTGGTTGAACTGAATATAACAAAGTCTCATGCACTTAAAAACTCTAAGACGCTGAATACAGCATCCACTTATAGCTTCTTATGGAAAACTTAAGAAGAGCTTCTGGCTCGTAATCAAAATAAAAAATTGGATTATCTGAGCTCCAAGTTTTTCAGCTTCCATATGTACACAAATTAAGCAGATTTTCCTGTAAAACATGTAATATTTCAAATTACAACTCCATTCTCATTAATAATTTGGCATTTCACTTTTCAATAGCTAAGTTGTGCGGACTCTTCATTTTCGTCCAAAAATACACTACTTTTGGAGAATCAGATATGCAATTGTTGACATTTTTGAAGAGTTCAAGCAACACAATTCATCGGTATTGCTCAAACTGATGCTTTATGTAAGAAAGTCAAATTTCTGAATTAATAGTAATATTAAGAACTTATTACTATTTCGTTTATCCATAATTTGTTAAGTTAATTCAACAACCACTTTATTAAATTGACAACTTGATTCTAAAAGCCCTAAAACTCCTCAGCTTTGCTATCAACCAATTTATAGTAAACAAGAATCCGAAATTGAAAGAAATTAAAGGAGTACTCACAATTTGAAGAAGAGGGTTCCCTTCGGGTAAAACAGATTTAGCCTTGTCAACATCACGAACCCCAGCTTTAACAGCAAAACCCTTAGTCAAAAGCTGCTCAACAATCCTCTTCCCTGTATTCCCAGTTGCACCAGCAACAAATATTTTCTTCTTCTGACCAATACCTGCTTCTTTTTCCTCCTTAATTTCACTTCCTTCCATCTGTAATCAAAATGAAAAGTTAAAAGCACAATTATACATTACCCACAAAGAGAATTCTTGCTGAAACTTCGAAGCGAAAACTTGTGCAGAGACGTACGTTGTTGGCTTAAGATGGAAAAATATGATTTTTAGTGTGGACAGAAAATGGATTGGAGGTTTGAGCAGAACGGTTCTGAACAAGAAAAACCAGTGGTCTTGCTTGGATAACTTGCTGTTAGCATAATCCAGTTTTAATTTCTGTTAATTAACCGCCATAAAATGTTCTCGAAAGTCCTTTTTTTTTTTTTTAAGTAATTATTCGTATTGCAGTTCGATTATATGAATATTCACACGTACATCTAAGTTCTCGCATTATAGAGTTTATATTTCAATTTTCACTTGTTGCAAAAGTATGTTTGAATTAGGACAGCAAACAAAGAAACTTCTGATTTGCAGCAATTTCTTTTTTTAAATTACTCAAATTCTTTCATTATTCGAAATCACTAACGAATATGTTTGATTAGTATATACTATAAACTTATTTGACTCCAGGAATAATGTTTGATTCTCATATAATGGTTTTTTGAAAGAAAAAAAAAACTTTGAGTTCAAACATAGATAGATGTTAATAAAAGAAAGCAACAAAAAGATATCATGAAATAAAAAAGTACTGTAGTATTGACTGCTAGATTGATAATTCAGTGATGATGATGCAAAAAAGAAAAAAAAATTAAAGAAATGGATCTGGGAAAGAAAATTAAAAGGTGGAGATCCAAGCCTACTAATGACCATCGGATAATTAACCAACTCAACTACTAAGACTTCGAGTTAATATAGTTATAGTTACATTTTCACCTTTCTGGCATAATATTTTCTGCCTTTCATTGACAAACATGAGATTTATTAAAAACATGTAAATAAAAAAAAAAGGTCAATAAGCTCTCTTTTAATCATTCACTTCCATTGTTACAAGATTGCAGAGAAGGATGTTGCAATATAAACTTGTTGCATTGTGGTCTTTGAGTAACTATATTTATAAATCATGTGGAAAACATCATCTTGACAAGCTACTGCTGTTTTATGGAACCAAATAGTTCCTTGAATGAACGTTTAGGGGCTTCAGTACGAGCTACTATCTCCACGACTTTGTAATGAGATTCTGGATGGAGTAATGCCTCAACTGCTACTTCAGCTACCTGATCTCTAGATATTGAGCCTTCGTAAAGGGTATCCTATATTTTGAAGGAAAAGCAAGGAGAATCTTAGGAAAACCATATGTCACGTAACTAAACAATGAGTAAGCTGTAGATTGCTACCTCTTGTTCCATTACGATGTTTCCTTGAGGTGGATCGTTTTTTAGCCCACCAGGCCTTATTATTGTGTAATTGATGCCAGATCTTCGAATATATTGCTCTGCTTGGAGCTTTGCTATCAATGTCAGTCCAAGAACATTGAGAAATACATATGCTGGATTGAACAACTGGCCCATTGCAGCTCCATTGACTAGAATGGAACTAACAAGGAGGAATCTTTTAACACCAAGTGTTCGGCATGCTTCAACAAGGTTTACTGTGCCAAAGTTATCAACCTGAAGAATGGTATAGTAGGGATTAACAATAATAGTGGAAGGACAATACTTCATAATTCATCAAAAACCCCACCAAAATAATAATTAGGGTAGTGAGCCAACAACTCGAAGATCTGATAATTGCTTCATAATTTACTTAAGTAGAATAACCAAGAGAAGGTCGTGAGTTTAATGATCTGGAAGGCAAGATATCAACAGAGGCCTTTTTGGCCATACTAAATGTGTAGAAGGAACATAATAGAATTACCAGCAAATTTAAGGTGAAAGCAAGCCAAGGAAATAAGATGATATACGTTTGCGCCCTATACATTTTAGAACATTTCCAGTCTTGCTCTCAAGTTTTTGCTTGAAAACATTCGAGAAGCCTTCTCAACTTTTCGATTGTATTAAGCATTCAACACCTAAGCAAACATCAGAACCGATATGATGTTTGCTTCATCTGTGGAACGGACAGACAAGTATACAAAATAACTTTTTCTCGAAGCTCCCACAGGTTACTTCTTTCATTCTATTAAAATTTCTGGCATTAGCTTATTTTGTTGTGCCTCTGGAGAACCTCAATCACATATGATCTCCAATCCAGTTGAGAGCTAGGGAAGGAAATCAAGAATGGTGCTTTACTTAACAGGCAAGGAATCCTTTCATAAACCTGAAACATGACTAACGGTTTCAACAATAATTGATTTTCTGACAGTAGATCCATTCTGAATTCAACCTAGTAGGCCTTAACCTGCTTAACCGCGCCATTCTTGATTCCTGTTTTCCAGGCGTTATAACAGGCATTATTATGGAGCTAAGATCTTAAAGGTTAAATTGGTGTACTAAACTGTTCAAATTTGAAATTAGCTTAAATGGCAGACCTAGGGTGGATTAATAGTAGCACAAAAAGCTGGGGAAAAAGAAAACAAAAGAAGAAACAATTGACACCAACAACCCCGCCAGAGAAACAATTGATAATAACAGCCTGCTCCCCTGGATTCTGAGAAAAGAATGAAAAGTTCTCCATAAACAGAAAAAAAAAAGTATTAGTAGCATGAAACTGTTCAGTCTTCCATTTACTTTTTGCAGTATAGACAAATCTTCAATGGAATGAAGTTTCTTTAACTCGAAAGACCCCCTATCTACCATATGGAGTGTCAGCAGCAATATCTTGTGGTAGCATACTCATAAAAGTCTCAATTGTGAATCTTAAAAGAACAAAAAAAACTTTGTAATATTTTTCCAATGCCAAGAATGTGCGCATGGGTAGCAACGGTGGAAAGGGTGTCATCATGTAAAGAGGCTTCTCTAACTGAAATTAGTTAAGGACTCTTGACAAACTTAATCAACACTTCTTTCTTTTGTTTTCATCTTATTAATTATTATATTTTTCTTTTTCCTTTGAGCGGTTTGCCTATCCTGCAATTCATGTTATTATAAAGATCATCCAAATGAGTCAATCAGTATTTCATAAAGAGAAAACATAACCATAAAATTTCAGAAATGATAAGTAAACTGCTAAGTTAAAAGTAAAACAGGATGGAAAGGTAGCAACTAACCTTCCATGGAGCCAAAAAATCCAGTGAACGCCGAAATCCTGTAGCACATATTACTGCATCTGAATCATTCCCAATGGCATCAGCTAGTCTTGCTGATCCCTCTGTGACATCCGCTTTCACCTGAAAATAACATATTAGAATTGATTTCATCATTTCAAGTGAAATAACTCAAAGGTTAACAAAATAAAAGTGAACATTATACTTCATAGTTAGCTCTTCACTTTCATTCAAAAGCAGCTTTTCCCTGATTTTTTTCCAATTACATTTGCAATGCCTTTTGTTTGAAAAATAAAATCCAATTACTTTTTATACAAAACAATCATATTTTAAAGGTTTTGACATAATCTCCAATTTTAATCCTTTTCTATCTAAACTACAATAAGTATCACCTGAATACACCAGCCAAAACAAACTCTTTAAGTTGATGGAGGAGTGTAAGCAAGATCAAGCAGAATAGACAAGCTACATATTTGTTCAAATTGAAAGACCAAAAAAAAACAGAATTGGACAAATAACCCAATATATAGTAGGTAAAATTTAAAGGCATTTCCCCTATTAACAAAACTTTCTTTGAGCTTAACATCTAACCCTCAAAGTAGCATACTTTGCTGCATAATCAACTACTGATTGAGCAATTAACTTCTATTAGTTTCTAAAAAGTTAACTTAAAATAACAGAAATTGAAAACAAACCCACAATTTGAAGATCAGGGTTTTGACCCGGTAAGGTTGATTTAGCCTTATCAACATCAAGAACCCCAGCCTTAACAGCAAAACCCTTTGCCAGAAGCTG
>JAJOOH010009706.1:0-13857 GCA_029582605.1 Solanum gracilifrons | reverse complement strand
CATTTTAACGGTGGTTTTGTAAAACCATTTTTTACACGTGGCCAATTAAAATTCGGCCACATCATTATTATTTTTATAATAAAAAATCAAAATTCTGAACAAACATTTTTAAAAATGGTTTTGCAAAACCACCGTTAAAAAATAATGGCATGAATGAGCCTTTTCTTAAACGGTAATGACATAGATGAGTCAAACTTTTAACGGATGGCATAAATAAGCCTTTTCTGAAAGTTTAATGGCATATTTGAGCCTTTTCCCAATAATTTATTAATGAATGAATGAATTAATAAATAATATTCAAAGATCCCTGGAGGATAGAAATTGGAAATAATAAAATATAAGAACAATGCAAGAAAACTGAAATGGTGTACAAAAGTAATAGGTCCCACACAATTAAAGCCGTAAAAGAGGAAAAAAGCAAATGGTTTTTGTGTCCAACAAAAAGGAAGTACATTTATGAAGTACGCAAGTACAATCATTTTTCAAGTTTGAAAAGTACGAAATACCATAAAGCAACCCTCTATTTTGATTTATTTACGCAAGTACCTTCATCATCCGACCCACGTGGAGGCTAATCTTCGTAGTATTGAGGTACTCAACACTTATGTAAAGTAAAGCATAGAATGACAAAAATAACCCTTAAATTGAATGTATTTTCACGAAGCGCACGTGTTGACAGAGAAGAGTGTGCTTATTCGCTATTCTTATATAGTAATATAGATTTTCGTTTTTTTAGTTTTTTTTTACTTTCAAAAATGAGCTAAAAGTTTGGTTTTAAACCCAAAAGAATTCAAGGTTTCCATTTTTAAAGATTTATTTATACGTTTATATTTTTATTTTTTGAATCCTCTGAACAAAAATCCTGGGTCTGCCATTGCTTTAGGGTTGAGCTGCCTTTGTACAGAAGTGTGTTTGTTTAGCTGATACAATGATGAACTTTTTTAATGGTAAAAAGATTGGAAATGTGAATTTGGGTTTTCATAGTTTTGTGTCTATTTCTTGATATATGTAGGAAAAATTGGTTCTTGATCATTCAAATGGAAGCCAGAAGTGTATTTGTTTAGATGATATGTTGTGTATGTAACCTGTTTGATGAAATGTCTATGAAAGAATTTTAGTTTATTTCATTGTTAAAGTTTTACAATCTGTCAATACATTAACTATATGTGAGTTATCAATTTTGTGTCTATTTTCTTGATATATGTAGGAAGAATCGATTCTTTATTGTTCAATTAGTTTGGATTTCAATGGTACCTAGAGGTGTGTTTGTTTAGATTAGATGATATGTTGTGTATATAACCTGTTTGATGAAAGAATTTGGGTTTATTTCATCGTTAATTCTTACAATCAGTTAATGAAGTAAGTAACTATAGGTGAGTTATCATGTTAGTCAGACTTTCATTTTTTCTTTTGTTTATTGTTTAGAAGTGGCTAAGGAGTATGAACACACTGCATGAACAAGTTATACATCAAATTTGGGCTAACATGTGTATGCCTGGCCCATATATGTTACCATTTCAAAGGAGGAAAACTCATTTTGGACTAGAAAGCAGCTTTGTTATAATGCTGGTGTTGTTTTGTTATTTTGTGTGTGTTTTTGTATATGGTCATAACAGAAAAAATTTCAAATGTGTTTTTGTGCATGTTTTGATATATGGTACGCATGATTTGGCCATCAACGCTCTAAGTAGCTTTATTTGATGCCATGCGAGCTAAACCTAGTATTTAAGTGAAGGGTAAAAGGGTGTGCCTGTTATGCCGAGTTTCATAGGTCATAAGGGTTGGCATTAGACAGATTTCGCAGTCATAAAAAATTGTCAGGAGATGAGTTTAAATGGTGTAATATGGTCATGGAGGATTCATTTATTTGACCTCAATTTGTTGTTAGTTGTTATTGGTGCTGTATCACTACTCAAGTAGCCCCTCGAGCCACTGCAAGCCTACCAAAACTGAAGATTCTTTATATAAGTTTAAACGTATATGTGATAAAATAATTGTTAGTTTTTCAGCCGTTTAGCTCTATATATTAGGAAAACTAAAACTTCACTCTCTTTTCAGTTGTCTCTTACCAAATTAGCTAATGGGTGACAAGAAGAAGGCTGGTGCTCTATTCGTGAGGCTTGTTTAAACTCCTGGAACTGGATTTTTCTATGTGAAGAAGAAGACCAAAACACTTGTAACGAATCAGACGAAGCTTGAATTTAGAAAGTTTGATCCTCGTGTGAATTGTCATGTTCTGTTCAAGGAAGAAAAGATGAAGTGATGCAAACGCCATACTTTTTGCCAAATCCTCTTTTTAACGGTTAGCTTTCATTTTTGCAGCAGGCAGTGGTGAAATTAGACAATAGGACCTTTTGCTCACTTGTGCTACCACAATAAAGTTTGTTTGTTTAGTTCTATCTATGCAATTCTCTGAATTCGTTCGTGACCATGTTGAATGAAACATATATAGTTATAGAAGAGTGGCTTTGAACAGACGATTTCATCAATTTACATGTATGATTCTTTAGGTCTATTTGATTTGATGTTTTCTTGATTGTCAAGGTTTTATCTATGGCAATCAACATAGTTTGAACCCGTAACATACACCTAACTTACATATTATTACATTTTTTCCTCTGAATCTCAGGGCATGGTAGCTAATGGAAGACCAATATATCAAAATAACATATCATAAAATTAATACTACACAACCAACACATATTTTACCATTGAGCACTTTAAAAAGATGGCTCTCACAAGATTTGTGCATCCATCTAATGAAAACTATATATATTACATACCAAACAATCAGAAGCAAATTGTCTCAAAACACAAATGAAAACTAACAATAATTACAAGAGGAAAAGGCAAACTGACAGTTACACCAACATATTCAGTGTAGTTCCATAAGTGGGGTTAAGGGATGATGTTATGTAGAGATAGAGAAACTCCTTCTGATAACCGAACTAACAATTGCAAAGTGAAATTTTACATGTCTCTAAGCAATGAGGAAAGGTAAAATAGTCAGCATGAAGGAATCATAAGTGAATGTTGCTGAGCCAGAGTATGTAATATCCTTCTCCTTGAATTTCTCTGTCAGTCCCTGCACATATACATGACTTTGTGAGAATCGAAAATACACATCTTAGTTTTAAGACTACAAGAATTAAAAGTCTTCTTTGGCGATCTTAAAGTTTGAGACCAACATTTTCATTCCCCCCCCCCTCAACCCTCCCCAATGAACCTTTGTTATAGGAATAACATGACATTTTCAAGAACAGAAGATATAAAGAGTACTTTTAATATATAATAATTTCTCTACCTCGGGGTAAGGTTTGCATACACTTTACTCTCCTCAAACAACACATGAGATTATACTGAATATGTTGTTATATAAAGTATAAACCCTTTAGTTTATGACGACAATATTCTAATGTTTCTTTACGATATTAAAGTTTGAGACCAACATCTTCATTTCACCCACAATGAACCTTTCTTATAAGAATGACATGGCATGTTTAACACATCAAAAGATATAAAAGGGTATTTTTGATATGTTATATACACCTTTTAGTGTAAGACGACAAGATTCAAAAATCTTCTTTGCGATCTTAATGTATGTAACCGATCAAACTAAGACACATATGATGAATGGAAGGGGTGGGGGGTTGGGGGGAAGAAGCTTACCTTGACAGTGAGGCAGCACCTAAATCAAGCCCATGAAACAAAAGGAGAAAACAGTAAAGTTAGTAAAAATAGAAGAAAAATGATGTTAGGGAAGTGATAAATTGTTGGGGAAACATACTCAATGAAGTTATCATATTCAATGGCCTTATTCATTCCACCAGTTTTGTCAAACTTGGAAACCAGCAACTCCAAAACAGGACCATATACAGCATATCCCAGGCTATGTAAGGCCTCTCTTAATTCAAAGGAATCAATTTTTCCACTCCTATCCTTGTCAAATCTTTCAAAAATTGCCTACATAAATTACAAGTTTTTCAATAAGATATAGCATATAAAGAAACACATCTCTCAAATTTGAGAAAAAGTAAATGCACAAAGTCATGTTGCTCGTGACTCTCAAAAATGTTGTTGCAGTCATGTCGATCCTCAAAATATACACTACTTTTGGAGGCATCGGACATGCATCCGTTGATATTTTTAAGAGTCCGAGCAACATAGATCCAAAGGTGGCTATGAGAAATTAACTTCAACTTACCCTCCAGTTTTGAAGACTATAGAAGACTGCAGTGAATTCTTTGGGACCTGCTTCCATAAAAAAGGTTGGATAATATGAAAAGAGTTGATAGTAAAAAAACACCTAAACTATCATCTTTTCAGTTTTTGCTAGTTCCATAGCTCAACTATCCATTGTTCTATTTAACTACCTAAATTATCACCATTTTGCAAATTTCATACCTCAACTATCCATTGTTCTATTTAACTACCTAACCTATCACTAGGGATGTCAATGGTACGGTTCGGTCAGTTATTTTTTTTTAAAATTATACCATCCCAATTTTTTGGGTATTTTATAATATATAACCAAAATTAGATTTTTTAAAATAATCTCAATCATATCGGTTTCTTTCGGTACCGGTACGGTTCGGTTAATTTTCGGTTTTTATTACTTTTAAAATATCAGCTCAAAATAGACTACTATTACAATATTTTTTTCACAAATATGCTCTTGAAGAAACACTTTAATTCTTCACCAAGAAGACAAGAATGTAAAACTTATTGTCGTATTGTTTGATCTTAAATATTTAATAGGAGTGTTTGCATAGGTTTTGTTGTATTTTTTGATAGAGTATCTATTACAGTATCTTTTAATTTTAAACCTAATTAAGTAAAGGCTAATTCAAGAGCAAAGACCCAAAGTCGTCTAGTCACCAGAGGCCTAGGACCTAGGAAACATATTTATATTTTAAATTTAACATATTGTTAATATACAAAATATATTTACATACATGTTAAGGTTATTTGGTTCGGTTTGAGATTTTTTTGGTTTTTTACATAAATTAAAATAACATAAATGTTATAAAACATATTTATATATTAAATTTAACATATTGTTAATATACTTTGTATATTAACATACATGTTAAGGTTATTTGGTTCGGTTTGAGAATTTTTTGGTTTTTTTCATAAATTAAAATAACCATCCCAATTGTTCGGGACTGTTATACACTTAAATAAAAGTCCACGGTTTTATTGAAAAAAATAACATAAATCGGTTCGGTTCGATTAGATTCGGTCGGTTTTTCATATTCTTTTGACACCCCTACCTATCACCATTTTGCAAGTTTCATACCTCAATTATCCATTGTTCTATTTACCTATCTAAACTATCACTATTTCTCAAGTTCCGTACCTCAACTATCACTCCTTTTCTATTAAATCACACCTCGATGCTGAGTTGACCCTACACACATCTATTGGCGATTGGGAATAACATTTGGTCTACACACATCTGTTGGCGATTGGGAATAACATTTGGTCTACACTCTTCTGTTGGCTTCATCACTCTCATTGACTATGCTTTTCAAACTATTTTGAAATGCTTTTACTTGAGCCGATCGAGAGTCTATCAGACTCAACCCCTCTACCTTCCAAGGTAGGGTTAAGGTCGATATACACACTTCCTTTTCTAGACCCCACTTGTATGATTATACTGAGTATATTGTGGTTATTGTATCAACCTCATGATTATTTTACATAAAAAGAAATACAACTACTTAGTATTAACAAAAAAATAAAGTTTTTTAACAGTGGAAGAAATGTCAGCCAGAGCAGTTGACCTAAAAATGAAATGTTGATTAACAAATAATTAAAAATCCTCCACTCTAATTCTATCTATAAGTATTTTAGTCCACACGCGTTTATAAGACCCCACTAATGGCCTTTTTTGCATTAAATTAATAAGCAAACCTTAATTACAAAGTTTAATCCTAAACACACGTTCTTCAACTGCCCAAATCAACCAAAATACTTCACGGTCTCATATTAGTTGTGACATTTTTCTTTCGTATTTTACTTTAAAAACAATAAATAAAATTATTTTTTACTACTTTACTATTGTCTTTCTCCAATGTGTGCGTATGAACGAACGTATTCCACCTCTTTATGGGCTATATGCCCTGCATGTCCCCCATACCCCTTTCAGCAAGGGTTGCCGTGGTCTCCAAGAATCTTCTTCCAACCTCTGAGGTGGTCCGTCAAGAATCACAATTTATTTAAGAACAAGATTAAGCTGGTCTTATTTTTAAAATATTTAATACTAACCATTAAATGGGACAAAAAATAATAATTTCATCTTAGAGTTAGTAAAACGAAGTAAATTGGTAGAAGATTGTTAAATATTTGATAGATACACGACAATTTTGAATCTATATATTTTATTTTATTTTAATCATTTTCTTACTTTATTTAGCCTTAGCATATCTTGATTAATTTCACAACATATTTATAATCTTTCATTAACAAAAAATATTGAGTAATTAAAATCATATGATGTTTTTGTCTTTAATAGATTTTATTTTTTTGGTTAATTTTTCACATTTTTTTTACATGATCAAGTCAGCTTGTGTCCAACTCAATTAATTTCATTCTATCCACTAACAACAAATGGGGAAAAATATATTAAAATTTGAACCTACATCATGGTTCTCAAGTCATCGTCATTAATTTTTTTTTAAAAGTTTGTAAACAAATTAGTAGAAAGAAGAAGAATTTACCGATTTTTCTGATATTGGTATTGGTGAAGAGATACATAAGAAGATGAACAGTTCTCAATCCAAAGCTTTGATTATACGAAGAAAGTGCCTTCTGCAATTCCTTATCATCAATAAACCCACTACCATCCTGATCCGCCATTTGAAAGCAAGACATCACATTCGGGTCGGTTCCGGGTGGAAAAATCGACGGCATCAGTGACGAAAACGGGTTCGATCCGTAAGGACCTGGGTAACCGCCGGAAGACGTGGTATTGTCCTTCGGAGGTTTATTTAGGTCACCGTAGGGTGAGCTGTGGACTTGTTGTGGTGGTGGAGCACCGTAGGGTACTGGAACTGAACCGCCGTATGGAGCGGAGGAGTACGGTTGAGATTGTGGTGGTTGGTGGCCGTAACCATAGCCGGAGGGATTGTGAGGGTAATCGGACATATTTTCGTTTCGCCGGAGAAGTTTCAAATTTCTGTGAAGTGATTTTGGGGAAAATGGCGGATTACACCTTGTTTGGATGATTAAATATGAAATCTATTTTGATTGCTACTTTGTGATAAAAATATATAATATAATGAAGGAAAAAAAATATTATTTTTATGTAACGATCAAATTGGTGTAATTATAAATGACATACTCCTAATGAAAAGTCTCATTTTATTTTACAGCTAAATTGGTGTGGCTACACTGTTATCTCCTTTTTCTTCATCTTGATTTTACTTTTTAGAATTATGTTTTATATATTAATTAGGTAAATTATCCGTGCTTTGCACAGGTTTAAACTATTTTATTAAGTTTATATATGATCATTCACTAATATTCATATCTTCGATACATACACTATATTGTGAAAAATATTTTATTTAAGGCAAAGCGTTCTTATGAAATTTTAAAGTGCTAAATTTTTTAATTTTTATTTTTGTTATACAAAAATTATGACTCATAGAAAGATTTTAAGTATAAGAAAGAAGTCTATGAAAATGTCCATATAAATAGTTGGTCAGAAGTAATGAAATTTTCTAAATTCTAAAAAGTTATAAAGAACAACATCAGACGTTAAATAAGAAACCAAAAAGCCTCGAACAACAATACTCCCAAGTAAAGTGGAACGTCACGTCCATAGAAGAACATTTTAAATAAACTCAAATGGAAGACCTTCAGCTCCTTACAAGAACCTCCATCAATCTGGATTTATTATAGTATGACCTATCATGTGTATATTAAAAATGACCCTAAAATTGTTAGTATCAGAAATGTTTTTCCTCATTGTCTTAGAATAGTCATTACTATTGCTTATGTTTCATATCACCGTCCCCAACTTATTTGGAATTGTGCCATAGTTATTGTTATGGTTATAGTATGGAGAGACAAATAATTAATACAATTATCAACCAAGCAATATGTAGCATCTGAATGAAACTGTTCACAACTGGATATTCTAAATTAGAATTTTGACACATAACATATTAAAATCTCACAACATAATTTTGTGAGCACTTGAACTCACAAATATCCACAAATAATAATAAAGACAACCTTACTTTCCTAGCAATCAAGAAGAAAAAGGCATGCTGCTTAACATATTTTTCAAAAAAGATAGTCTATCGAGCTGTATCCAAGTTTACAGTTCACAATTTAATTGAAATAATCCAAAAGAAAGAGTTGTTACTTCTTTATAAAATTAAACAAAAAACTTTATCGAAATAAAGAGTTGTTACTACAGTAAAAATGATCTTTAACGACAATTAATAGCTTAATTATCGCTAAATATGTATTTTTAGAGGCATTTGCTACTCTCTATAAATGTCCCTAAAGCTTACAGCAACATTGAATCTAATAACAATTAATTAATGTCAGTAAAGGCTCTAGCACACTTCGTTAATGTGCATATTTATTGTCGATAAAAAATATTTTGTTATAGTGTATTTTGGACATTTGTTAGTTTCAATAAAACTGGATCTCTTATTATGCCCAAAAAGAAGAGATGAAGAAATATGATAAATTACTTAACTTGCAACAAAAGAAGTGGACTAATTGTGTCTATACTAATATTCTAGGAAGAGTGCAAAGACATACAAATTGTTTGTACCTAAGAAAAAATAATCAAAATAATATACTAATTGTGGCAAGCAAGAGAGCAAACTGTTTGGTTCTTTTAACAAACAATCACATATTTGTTGTGTGCTATCAAATATAGCACAACCCACACGCAATTTTCCCAAAAGGTATATGAAAGTATAAGAAAGAAGTCTATGAATGAAATTTTCTAAATTCTAAAAAGTTATAAAGAAAACAACATCAGACGTTAAAGAAGAGACCAAAAAGCCTCGAACAACAATACTCCCAAGTAAAGAGGACTTCACGTCCATACAAGAACATAATTAAATAAACTCAAATGGAAGACCTTCATGTCACGTCCCGCCACATCACAGTGAAATTTTGCGTCCGGATAGGGGCGGAAGGGTCTAGAGTTGTGGAGAGGTTTCCGGAAGACTCTTGAACCCTTTAGATTATTCAAGAAGGCTAGAGAATTCCTTAGAATTCTCTAGAATAATTTAGATAGTTTCAAGAAAGCCTTAGAATTCTCTAGAGGTGTAGAGAATTCTAGAGAGGGGCTTTTGTGTAAATATCTTAGGGACTTGTAAGTAATTTTTATTTGCACTTTAGTCCTTAGGATTTAGTATAAATAGAGGGTGCCATTCATTTGCAATCCAACCATCCAACCATCCAAGCATTCAAGCAACTTGTAAAGCATTCTCCAAGCAATATAAGCCTTCTTCCAAAATTCTCTAAGTCTTCCTTTTCATTCTCTTAGCAATCTTAGTCGTAAAGGCTTACTTGAGCTTACAAGATCGTGAAAGATTCGTGAGTAAGTTGTCAAGTGCCGCACGGAGTCTTAGCAAATACTCTAAGTCCGTGACATTCAGCTCCTTACAAGAACACCTATCAATTTGGTTTATTATAGTATGACATATCATGTATATGTTAAAAATGACCCTAAAATTATTAGTATCATAAATGTTTTTCCTCATAGTCTTAGAATAGTCATTATTATTGCCTATGTTTCATATCACCGCCCCAACTTATTTGGAATTGAACCATAGTTATTGTTATGGTTATAGTATACAGATACAAAGAATTAATACAATTATCAACCAAGCAATAGGTGGCATCTGAATGAAACTGCTCACAACTGGATATTCTAAACCAGAATTTCGACACATAACATATTAAAATCTCACAACATAATTTTGTAAGCACTTGAACTCACAAATATCCACAATTAATAATAAAGACAACCTTACTTTCCTAGCAATCAAGAAGAAAAAGGCATGCTGCTTAACATATTTTTCAAAATGATAGTCTATCAGGCTGTATCCAAGTTTACAGTTCACAATTTAATTGAAATAATCCAAAAGAAAGAGTTGTTACTTCTTTATAAAATTAAACAAAAAACTTTATCGAAATAAAGAGTTATTACTACAGTGAAAATGATCTTTAACGACAATTAATAGCTTAATTATCGCTAAATATGTATTTTTAGAGGCATTTGCTACTCTCTATAAATGTCCCTAAAGTTTACAGCAACATTGAATCTAATGACAATTAATTAATGTCGGTAAAGGCTCTAGCACACTTCGTTAATGTGCATATTTATTGCCGATAAAAATTATTTTTGTTATAGTGTATTTTGGACATTTGTTAATTTCAATAAAACTAGATCTCTTATTATGTTCAAAAAGAAGAGACGAAGAAATATGATAAATTACTTAACTTGCGACAAAAGAAGTGGACTAATTGTGTCTATACTAATATTCTAGGAAGAGTGCAAAGGCATACGAATTATTTGTACCTAAGAAAAAATAATAAAAATAATATACTAATTGGCAAGCAAGAGAGTAATATGTTTGGTTCTTTTAACAAACAATCACATATTTGTTGTGTGCTATCAAATATAGCACAACCCACAAGCAATTTTCCCAAAAGGTATATGAAAAAACCTATAGAACGGGATAAAAGAGAAGATAAATTTTCATTTATCCCCACTGAAATTTTTAACAGAGTTCAAAAAAATCACCAAAATAGCAAATAGAAATTGCAATAGATACATGAATCACTAATTAAGCTTCATGAAATATGAGGAAGAAAACTTTGAGGAAAGAAACACACTTCATAAGAAGTTTAATTAATTTATTTGAATTCGACTCTCCCATAGAAATAATAGTGGCAGAAATAAAAAATTTGTTTACTAAAGAACCAAATGTAATGAATTCAACCATTTCAATAGCGTTATGAGTTGGGAATGAAAGGTGCAAGAGTAGTAATGTCGCTTTGCAATCAAAATCAATTTTCTTTATTTATACGAAGAAACCTGTAGAAAGGGACAAAAGAAAAGATTAATTTTCAATCATCTTTGCTAAAATTTTAAACAGAGTTAAAAAAAAAAGTCACCAAAATAGCAAAAATAAATTGTCATAATTACATGATCACTATGACTTATAGTAAAGATTAAGCTCCATGAAATAGGAGAAGGAAAACTTTGAGGAATGAAACAAACTTCATAAGAAGCTTAATTAATGTATTTGAATTCGACTATCCTACAATGGGAAAAAACCTACAAATAATAGTGACAGAAAATTCCTCTATTTATAGACAACAAATGGTAGTGTGAACAAATATTTATTGTGCTTTATCGGAAAGATTACAACTCTTTGGAAAAGTTACAACCTTTCGGAAAGGTCATAACCTTTCATAAAAGTTACAATTTTTCATAAAAGTCGCAACTCTTCATAAAAGTCACAACTTTTCATAAAATTCACAACTTTTGATATAAAAGTTACAACTCTTTATAAAAGTCACAACTTTTTATAAAAGTTACAACTTTTCATAAAAGTCACAATGTTTCATGAAAGGAAAAGACTAGTTTTGAAAATAAATAAATTTAAAGAGAATTTTGGCTTGTGGTGACGCCGCCCTAGGTATATATATATATATATGACTATGTATATTCAGAAATTACGTAAGTTAATATAGACATCCCCGATACACTACTCTAGACGAATAAAAAGGCACGAGGGAAAAAGGCTCAAGAAAACATCATTTATCATATTATTATTATTATTAATATATGGCATTAGATATGGACGTAAATGATACAATTTATTAAGAGTTTATTTATCAAAGAGATAGTATAATAGAATGCGATATATTATGAAAAAATAAGTGCAAAAACCTTCCAAACAAGCTATTAGGGAAGTGAAGAATATAGGTCCTGAAATTGGATATTTTCACAAATTTGCCACACTAATATTTTAATTATAACGTGGGTTACGCAAATGACGCATACAAAGCAAAAAGTCAATATTTATAGTTGACGTTCTACTTTAATAAAAAAAATTCCCCTAAATTCAGGCACACGTACAGGGAAAACAACGGAGTAGCGGATAGTTTAATACTCTCTACTTTTTTGTGCAACTCTCAATCCCTGTACCAATGTAATCTAGTAGTAATATCCTTATTTACCAAAAATATAAAACCACTTCCATATATACATAGCAAAATTTGATCTTATTCCTTTTATATGCTGACACACATCTCGACTAATTTACAATTTACCGTCAAAACTCCAAGGTAAAGGCAAAAATAAAGAAAATAAAACCTTTTTTTTTTTGGTTAAATTTTCCACTGGGTGCCAAACTAATAAAAGCTTCATCTTTGGGGAAAAAATGTAACTTGGCAGAATGTCCAGGGGTAAACCGGTCATTAAGATAGAATTTGTGTCTTGTTTAGCAGGATCAGGTCACCAATCGGTGACGCTTAAAGACCGAATCCATTTGATTTCTAAAAAGGATTGATTACTAATCCTTTAACTCTTTTCAAGGAATCCTTCATCTTCAATCTTTTCCACCTTGGTTTCATATGAGCGGATTGAGAAATAGAACCATCTAATCTAATTCTTTCTCAATAGCCACGAGATGATCATCAGGGCTGGTAGCCACTACAGAAGATGCATGCATACCTTTTACCATCTGGGATGTGATTCTCCATAGGTTCTCCAATACTCTTGTCCATAGTGCCTACTACTACTTTTACCAAATGGAGAACTGTAAAAGTTAGGTTGTCTTCTAGACCAGTTCGTCCTCTCAAATGGAGAAGAATAAGAATCAGAAGGTCTGCAAGAACCGCTGTTTCTCGCGCTTTCCCTTTGAACATCCCTTATTTCTTCTTCTAAATCATGTTTTGCACGCTGCAACACAGAAATAATACCAAGGTTAGTAACTTACCTACACACGAGAAACAATAAACTCTTTCCCAATTTCATTTACATCTTTCCTAAAATGGCCTTACATACTCGTATAATGAATTTCGTGTGACATTTTTATTCCCCACCACCACAATTTCAACTATTAATTCAATTAAACTTTTGAATTTTGATATTCTTCAACTCCTGAAAAGTACAAGTAGATCATGCAGAAGGGAGGAACTATTGGACGAGTCACACTGACAAGACCAAAAAGAATCTTGTACAAGAAAGAGACTCTACTCTACAAACAGACATATTTGAACTAGAGTTGTACATCAATGAGATGGGAGTTCTCTCAAGAATGATGTCCGGACTGTAATCCAAAACCAATCATCTAAAAAATGAGCCATAGCAGTCGCAACTAAAATTGACTTGGCATTGCCATGAAAATTCGTCATTGGTGCTACCATGAATACATGTGATACAATTGAATTTACCCACATGCATGCTGTCCAGCTTGACTAGACCGCTAATATAGACAAGCATGCTGTCCATATCACTGGTCATATATGGAGCTGAGCAGCAATTTGATGATGAAAAAGACACCAAAAAGTTAATTGTTGACATGGTAAGTCAATTGACATAAAATAAGTTGACAAGAAAGCTATCACCAAATGTTCACTAGGAAAAAGTGGAGTGCTAACTTAACAAGTAGATGACTTGGACCAATGATATCAAACTTACGATTGATGGTGCATGAAGCATGCAAGGCAAACACACAGCTGGAGCTAAGATATGGAAGACTCCCGGAACAAGATTTTTACTAGTAGATGAAAGCTATTTCTCTCTCCACCAAAACCGTACAGGTTCTAATACCATATGAAAAAGTGGGGGGGGGGGGGGGG
>JAJOOH010009705.1:0-22309 GCA_029582605.1 Solanum gracilifrons | reverse complement strand
GGTCCTGTAACTTTGGGCAATCAAAGTTGCCATCGCGGAGTCGTTCGGCGTTCCGCCGAATTCCCATTCCTGTCGCCAAGTTAGTTCTTCAACAGGGCTGGCATGCTAGAACTTTGGGCGAGCTAAAAATCCACTCGGTGGTTCACCGAGTCGTCTTGGCGATCACCAGGATCACTTTTCTTCACTTCTTCAGCTTGTTTGTTCCTTTTTGCCTGATAGTGTCCTTGCCTTGTTCCTTAGGCTTAAATGTTGCAAATCAACACTTTAACATCAGTTTAGAGCATAAATTAGGCATTTGAGGATACTTTAACTATCAAAACAAAGCCCTAAATGAGTCGAAATCTCGGACTCATCAACACCCCTAACTTAAATTTATGCTTGTCCTCAAGTAAAAACTCAAGATCAAATAGTTCAATAAGGATGTCTACAAATAGTGTTGCTTAAGATTCAATATAAATGCACACTCTAAGGTTAAAACTATACATACAATGCTCAATGCTGCACTCATAGATTAAAATTGTGACTCACCATTATCAAGTGTACTCAAGATCACAATGCTTGCTTCAAATGCAGGTTCAAGCTCAACAAAGGTATTCAAATTCCCTCACAACAAAGATGATTCCATATTCACACAAGATTTCTCAAAAATTTAAAGTCCCGGAATCACATACAACTCTCACACTCACAAAGATGAACACATACATGACTCCACCCCTAGGCTTGTCCTTTTTTTCCAATCAACATTCGTTTCAGCTCACTCGAGATCACAAAGGTCTTTTTAAGGCTTGTAACGGGGTTGAGTGTAAAGGTATGGTTGTTTAGGCTTAGTGGCTTCTACCTTCATGAAGTATGGCCTGAAACTCACTTTTTCTCCTTCTCTTTCTCATTCAAAAATGTTAATAATCCACCCCATTGTTTAACTAAATATGAATCACCAGATACCCCATTTATTTCACTGTTTTCACACACTTTATTTCACAACTCTTTCTCTTTTTCAGTATTTTTCTTTTCTTTCTTTTTTTTATATGGAGGGATTCCATATTTTTCAAAACAATCCATCACAGGGGGAATCTTTACACCTCTTGACTTTCCTTCTTTTTCACCACACCCCTAACTTAGGCTTTTGGCCTAAGTTGACTATTCAAACAAACCAATACTTCATTGAGGTTATGGGTGATGGGACAAAGAGGTAAAAGTTGTTCAAGTTTCTTCCAAGAAAAGGATGGGCTCAAAAGGTGCCAAGCAAGGTTCACATCTCACAAGGTTTGCCACAAAGAGGTATATTGTCAACTTGGTTCACTTTTCAAAATTTCTTGCCTAAGAGCATTTCAATTGCTTGCTTCACTCAACCAATCGGACCAACGGGGAAAATTGTAGGTGCCATCAAGCACAATGTCCAGGGGACAACCTCACCACGCAAGGCATTGATACAATTATCAAACAAGACTTCACACTTTCTAGCTAGCGTGCAATGTTCATCACAAGAGACTTAATCGATAATCGGCTAGTCAGAATGAGATGCTCAAAGTTCACATATTGCATGCGTAACTTAGTTTTCCTCATCGTAGCTGCGCATTCATTTTATTCAATTAAGAGCACTATTCAAGTCATCAATATTGACCACAATCGATACTCAAATTTGCACAAGAACAGCCACAATCACAAACAAAAGAGGTGAAATTTTTTTTAAACTTGGTTCAAAACCATTTTCAAATTAAAACAATGGGCCAAAATTTATCAACAACCAAGATATATATAAACCAATCAGCTCAATATTCACAAAAACACAATCAAAATAAAATCAATATTAACAAACCAACCCATAAGAGGTAGGTATGGAAATACCTCACCCCACCAACAAAATACGCAGTTGTCCTCAAATGCAACTAAAAGTAGAAACAGTCTAAAAGAGAACACGAAAAAGGCAAAGAGAATCATCTTGATAGGATAGGCCTGGAGTGAAGTCTACATATCCAAAGCCCCATCTGTGTGGGCAACAGTGTTTGGTATCTCAGCATCCTTGGCTCCACTGGAGCCCACCATGGAAACATCCCTCAAAGAGGACTCTACAGTTGTATGCACAATGGCTCCCTCTAGGTCTACCAAATCATCATAGACAGTTGCATCAGTCACACCTAGTTGCTCCTCATGTGTCAGCCTCAAACTCAGCAACAACATCATCAGCTCTAACCTCATCTCCGGTGGTAGACGGAGGCACCTCAGAACAAGTTGGATTAATTGCACTCGGTGTGTCAGGAATCTCCACGATCCCAAATAGTGAAGTAAAATTAGTGAACTTTAGACGGTCCAAATCCTTTCTCAACTCAGTAATGTCAGCCTTTAAGGCCTCCACATCATCAGTGACTCTCTGGCCCTTCCCACACTCCTCCACTCTTACATTCAAGGGATCCAAAGCTAACGTATGATCCTTCATCTTACCCCTAAGTGGGGACAAGGCAGCAACTATCACCCTCTCTATCATCCCAGGCATAGCAGCCTCAACCCGAAAGGCACGCACATCTACATATTGGATTTAGCCCATCTTGTAAAGCATGGCCTGGGTTATAGGGGGTCGGGATGCAGAAGCAACACCAACAACAGAAGATCTAGGGGGAGGGGCTGCAACAAATGTAGTCAGAATCTCAGAAGAGGAAGGTGTAGATGAACTTGAGGGCCCACTGACCTGATTAGGCATACTTGCCTCTATAGGTAACATATCAATGTTGACCTCCGGGGATGTATCCCACTGGTACTCGACTTCAATACGCTGTATGTCAGTAGAGGAGGTGGGTGTCACCTCCACATCTGTCTTCTCATCTCTGGGAACACAAGCCCATCTGCATAGCTCGGTGATCAACATCGGGAATGCGAGCAAAGTATGTCTTTGCTTGGCTCTCGTGGCTATCTCCTGGTCAATCAGTAGCCCCAGATTCAACCTTTGGGGAGAAATAATAGACCCTAAACATACTGTGTTTGGGTGTCTGAGGATGGACTCTTGCTGGGAAGGCATGATGGTGCTGCTGATGAACCCACACCAGTATCTGGCAGTAACATTCAGATCCTTATTCTCTATTGATGCACCATCCTCTATCCACCTCGGGGTGACATCGGAGAGGAGGGGTGCCACCCACCCCTTGAGATCCTCCAAAGTTTTCTTCTGTACGAGTCAATATAATCATGCATGAAATCATAAGTGCACCCAGAACAGCATTGATGTCGTCACTGCGACATTTAACCTTCTTCCCTCGGACCACTAGAAAGTCTTCCAGTTGGAAGGCATTCACCTTCGTCTTCCCCTTCGGCACCAAGTCTCTGTATGCTGAATAGAACTCCCTGACCCAAGTAGGAATGTAGGGGCCCAGATTTTAGTAAAGATCTCGAATTTATGGAGCTTGATAGTGTTCCACACATCTGGATGTCTATCCACCACACCGTCTGTGGACAATCTCTTTTCTTCTAGAATGGTTGTCAAAACCTTAGCCTTTAGTTAGTTGAGTGACCGGGGATGAGGACCCTATACTGGTGGTGCTGGGACTACTGTCTGCTCTGTAGGAGGCACTAGAGATGAAGCTAAAGGGGCAGGCGTCGGAGGCACTGGGATCCTAGACGGATCATTTATTGACTTAAAGTGTAGCTTCACTCTCCGGGCCCGTAATAACTTGTCATCCTCAGGCTCGGAGATAGAAGCCTGAGAATCCTGTGAGTCCCCGTCACTGCCTGATGTGGTGAGGTGTGTATCATAGACCCCATCACTGTTTGAGCTAGCCTCCTCAGGAGGTACAACTACGGGCGACTTGCCCTTGCCTTTACCTCTCTTTGGATGTAGTTTTGTTGATTTTTCTCGAGATGCAGTTCCATTTTCATTTATAGTGATGCCCCGTGCTCACTTCTGTGGCGACATTTCTCTAGCGGCGACTTTGGGTCTAGCCATTCCTGCAAAACAACATGAAAAGCGTTAGAAAAATTGAAGAATAACTTTAGAAAATAAGTGTAGGAAGACTCGCCGAACCTGTATCCAGGTCGAGCTCACCGAAAGTTCCAAAACAAAATTTCAAAAATTTGAAGCTCGTAGGCGATGTTTAAGGTCATTCAGCGGATCACCGACACCAATCGACGAACTAAAAGTAACTCGCCAAAAGTTATAGTGTATTTTAAGGAATTAGGGGCATAGAAGGGCGATCAAGAAGCACTTTCGGTGAGTCACCGAGTTAACTCAGCAAGCTCAGGAGAATCTCTGAAAGTTACAGAATCAAACTCAACAATTTAGGGAAATTAAGGGTGATCTAGGGGGATTTAGGCAAACCGCCGAACCAATCGACGAGCTCGATCCAGCTCGCCAAATGGCCCTTCATGCCAGTTTTTCACCCCACTCTTCAAAATCAAACCTACAGCCCACAAAATAAAAATTAAAAACTTACACTATGCAATTAAAGCAAGACCCATACTACCCATGCCGTCGGAGTACTCATACTTCACTCGATTTGGCCAAAATTGGTCAATTGACGTCTTTTGCTCTTAATAATGACGTCAATCCATCCATCATAGGGTAAAATACAACATTTGGCACAATCCTGGGTTACTCAGACTTCACCCCACTAGAGCCAACAAATATTCAACACAACTCAACAATTTTGACTCGATTTCAACAAGTGAAGACACGGAAATCATGGTTAAATGCAAATTAATAACGATTTCACTTCAAATTAGGCAAACAAACACTCACACGATAATCACCCATCAATATTCAACAACAAAATATTGATTTCATTCGAGTTCAACCACATATAGAGTGGTGTTTGGAAAACCAACCTTTTATGCCAAAATAAATCCCAGGCGGCAAAGAATTCTAAAATCAATCCCGGGCAAAAATCCCAATAAAACGAGAGTGAAAGTACAAAAATATTGAAGAACTAAAATCGGATGAGAGAATGTGAGAGTTAAAAAGTAGGAAAGTGAAAGGACTTAAAATTTTAAACCGTTTGGCCTTTAAAACCTTTCAATTCGTGCGCCAGTCGGTGTAGTAAGTCATGCCCGCCGAACCTCTCGGGGATACGCCAAGTGGTATTTTGGTTTGCCGAGTTTTACAGAATTTCCAGCAATTTGGGGGTTCAAACGGCGGACAAAGTCGGGCTCGGCGACCTGTTCGACGAGTCACTGATTGAGTTTTTGGATCACTGAGTTTTACTGAATTCCCCATCAAGCTGGGTGGTTCCAAAGGCGGTCCAAGTCAGGCTCTCCGACCTCTTCGACTAGTAGTCGGCTGGACTTTTGGCTCACATAATTACCCATTTTCCAACATTTTTCACTTTTCAACCTGCAAAATCAACACACATTATTCAAAAACAAAATTTAAAAACATCAAAAACTTGGGTTGCCTCCCAAGAAGAGCCTTATTTAATATCGTGGCATGAAGGAAATACCATTTCAAGCTTCATTTTTGGGATTGACCGTTGTGTCACTACGCAACCCCCCTTTTGGCCTTGGGTTCAAATGATATGAAATTTGACCCATTTGTGTCTCTAATTGCTTAATAGAGACTAAGTGAGAAGTAACGATTGAAAGTTGAGACGTCCTCTTTCATCTATTTCAACACTTTGTCTGACCCTTCAATCTTATTGAGAATGCGTGCAAGCATGTTTTCCGTACGGAAGTTCTCCGGGTAAGCTCTTTGCTCTTTAGGCTTTTGGCGTTTATGAGGTGGGACATATCTTTCATTTTCACCATCTCTTTCCTTCCAAGTAGCATTTCGGTCACGCCATTCCCTATCACGATCTCTCCATCCATCATCTCTATTCCAACCTGAATTTCCACCCAGGCCTTGAATAGTTTGAACGAAATCCTCCTTCTTAGTTTTCAAGGAAATTTACTTCTTCATTATGTAGCGCCTCAAATTGTGCTTCATTGGGGTTTGCTCTACCAACACCAACAACATTTACACTTTTCATACCACTACCCATCACATTTTTCACCAATACATCCAGTTGTGTCATCATTTTTGCTATATTTTGGTCTCTTTGTTGATCCTTTTCGATCTGCTCTTTTTTCATCCTAAAAGTGAGAGGAGACACTTGGTCCTCGCGAGTGTACCATACTCTATTGATCTTGGTCATGCCATCAAGGAGTTGAGACGCTACTTCATAGGGTTGTTCCATTATACCTTCGGGAACAAGTTGATGAGCAACTCATTGGTTCACGGAGTCAAGACTCCTATAGAATTATTGTAGCAATATATGGTTTGGCAATCCGTGAGTCGGAAATTGAACTACCAACTTCTTAAATCTCAACCACGTCTCGTGGATTTGTTCACCTTCCAAGTGTTTGAAACCTTGGATGCTGTCTCTGAGCGTCATCATCTTTGATGGGGGGAAAGAATCTCACATGGAACTCTGTGGTAAGCTCATCCCAAATGGTGATGGACTCCCTCGGTAACTCAGCCAACCATTTGGTAGCTTCACCCATAAAAGAGAATGGGAACAACCAGAGTCAAATTGATTCTTGTGATATGTTCTTGAATGAGAACGGACAACAAATGTCCACGAAGTTCCGAATATGCTCGTGGGGGTCTTCATTGGCCACCCCTCCATATAATCCTTTCATTTAGAGGAGTTGTAGCATCGTGCTAGTAACATGGAAGACATCATTCCCCTTAACATGAGGTAGACATATTGCACCAACACCACCCAATTGAATTGGGTCATTCACATCGCTCAGATTTCCAATGTCATCTTGGCGGCCCACTTGGCTACCATTACTCCCATTCACACTCATCTCTTCCCGTGTTCAACACAAACAAAAGTAAGTCGATTCAACTATAACATAAAAGATCACAATTCAACTTCAATAATAGAATTCTAAACAATACCACTCCTTGGCAGCGACACCATTTTGATTAACACTCATATTACCCCACTTCTAATTCTAGGTGTAACGACGATCGTTATCTAGTATAAAACCAAACGAAGAGTTGGGGTCGAACCCATAGGGAGTGTTCGAATTCAATTACGAAGTACAAATGTGGTCTAAGCGGTTATAGGAATAGAAATTATCGAAAACATACTAACAAATCTAAGGGGGTGACAACGAATATCAAATGGGGGTTTTGATTTACAATTAACAGTTAAAACAAGTACAAAAATAAGGGAAACAATAATATTAAGAGGAATTCTAGAGATGTGATCGATTATAAGCTAATTATGTTTTATGGGTAATTGAAATTTAACAATAATTTGCTAAATCATTGTGGGTAGGGTGGACTATAAGTGCAATAGTTTTCTCTCGAACAAATATTACGATCCATGCTATTTCATTCGAACATCGACAAGATTAACGCTACAAAACAGCCTAAAACCTTAATGTACCCACTCTCTCTCGAGCTAGATAGGTAGAATCGATTTTAGAATTCACTCTATCGAGTTGAACCCATATCAACCCAATACCTATAATTATTAATCAAAAGCTTTGGTTCGAAAACTTCTCTCTCAAGCAAGCAAAGAACTCTATGCTAGAATTGCATTTGCAACTACCATCCACAGATTTAAAAATAGCTAATGATTAAATCCACATTAAAACATCAATTTCATCATTAATTAACAATACCCATAAGAATATTAGACAAATAAACACATGATCACACCCCAAGAATTGGGGTTTTAGCTACACATTATAAAAAGAGAAAAACGGTTATGTAATACATTAGCCATGATCTGGGTAAAGGTTCTTAAGTCTTTACAATGGTCCAAATTGAATAAATTAAAAAACCCACTTGTAAATCCTCAAAAACAAAGAGAAAAATGGAAAAATTCGAACTACTGGAGAGACTTCTCAAATTTCATTTAGAATTTCAATTTATAGTTGTTCAATTTTTGGCGTGAAAGGCCATTGGGCGGAGTATGTCGGGCCTTGCCGAACAGGTCGGTGATCCGCCCTTTTCTCCATTACATCGCCAATTTGCAATGGCCATCAGTCCTCCAGGTCTTGTAACTTTGGGCAATCAAAGTTTCCATCGCGGAGCCGTTCGGCGATCCGCCGACTGCCCATTCTTATGGCCATATTGGTTCTTCACTAAGGCTGGCACGCTGGAACTTTGGGCGAGCTAAAAAGCCACTCGGTGGTTCATCGAGTGGTCTTGGCGATCACCAGGATCGCTTTTCTTCACTTTTGCAGCTTGTTTGTTCTTTTTTTCCCGATAGTGTCCTTGCCTTGCTCCTTACCCTTAAATGCTGCAAATCAATACTTTAACATCAATTTGGAGCATAAATTAGGCATTTGAGGACACTTTAACTATAAAAAAAAAAACCCTAAATGACTCAAAATCTTGGACACATCAATGGGCAGAATCAAAAAGTCTCATGAAGACAATACCTTCAATTTAGATTTTTGTGGTGCAACTTCAATAATTTTTCTCCTTTTGACATTGACACTCCGACCTTGATCTTCAGGATCAAGTGCAATAGATTTCCCCTTTTTGATCTCCTCTAACTTTCTCTTTCTCAGGTACTCCTTTGACATTCCCTCTTTCTGTCGATCGACAACACTATGATCAACTGTCGATAATGGCAAAACAATAACACTTTGGATGTTACAACAGTTTGAATCAGACACGGGTGTTGGAGACAACAAACGAAAGTTTGGCTTTCCAACAAGTGTTACCGTCTCAACAAATCCATCGCGTAGTACCATTTCAGATGATGAATCTTCCTTCGCCATTTTTCAAATTGTTGTGTATAAAAAGATACAATATACATCAATTACTATGAAAGATGAAGCTTACCAGAAATAATAAACAATTATTTTTTGATAAAACTCAACAATATTATATAATACTCATACCAAACTATGTGGAAAAACAAATTGAGATTAAATCTGAAGAGATGCAGACAAATGAACACTTTCGATAACTACCCATGAGTTACCAACCGTATCTCAAGTGAAGGATTAAACTCGACCAATAATGAAAGAATTATGAGAGAAGACTACATAGATTAGTAATGATTTGAATGTATTTAAGAATGTTTAGAATTCTATAAATACAAAGAGAGAATGATTTAAGATTATCCATTTTTTCACGGTAGTTTAAATATGGAAGAACTCTTTTTGAATTAACGTAAGAAGATAATTAATATATCTATATATTAATAATAATTATTATTATATTTTCAACTTCTTTAAAACTGCTATAAATGTAAAAAAAAAAAAAAAAAAACTTTCATGTTTGTAATACTGAAAAAGTACTATTATTTATGTAGTTAAATCTTAATGATGGTCTTTCCACGTAATTTTCTCTTTAAATTGGGATGGCCTCAATGTTGTTGGGCTCCGCCTCGAAATTGTTTTGTTGATTCTCTTTATGAAATAAATGGTCCATGGACAAACTAAATCACTAAAAAAAGGTGTACGGCCTTGAAGTTTTGTCTACGTGATTTTTTTTTATTTTGCACTTCTTTATTATTTTATATATTCAATTGATTTATAAAATCCTAAACTCCTCCCTTCTTCTTTGTCATTTTTCTTCAACTTTATTGCATATTTTTTCAACCTTCTTTCTCCTCCTCTTGCTCAGTCTTCTTCTTCCTATAATTTTTTCAATCATTTTATTCTTTTATAAGCTAATTTGATTTTGTTTCTTCATTTTAATTTTTAACTTTTTGCAATGGTAGAATTATTTTCCACGTGACAATTATTGTTTTAAAAGAGTGTAATATACAAACCACCACATATTACTTGAGGTGTGTTTCTTAAATTATGAGTGATAATTTAGGTGTGTTTCTCACGCTGCCAATAATTTAGGTGTGACACTAAAAAAAAGAATATTTTATGTGTGTTTTTACACTTCACTTTAAATAAAAAGATAAACCATTTGAACGACCAAGAATTCTCCTATTTTTTATCTTCTCACCTTATTATGCAATAATGAGACTAACATAATTTACCAAAAAAAATAGCAATTTAATGGTTAACAATTTCAATAGATTTATCAAAAATTGAGAGAGCCTTCTCAAAATCATGGAGTACATACATTATATTGTGGTGATGCATGAAAGAAAATGTGTTATATACAAATATTTATTCTAGTATCTCTTGGTTAATGTAGATCCGCCATCCACGACCTCTGCAGTTAAGATCTCAATTGGGAAATCACAGTCTGGAGTTGAAGGATTATTTGTGGTGATGGTTGCTCCTAGTAAGTTGCATTTCCGCTGATCTTGATTACTCATTTGGTATAACATATTATATCCATAAGAGACCTTCTCTATGAAACTAAGGTGATCACATGTTGCACCAGCGCCAAACGCAGTGCAGTCTGATTCGCCACATGCATAGTCATAATCTTGCAATACTTGAGTCTCGTTGTGATCCGTTTTACCATCAAACACACACCATCTGTTTGGCATTCGCACCGTACCTTTTCAACACATATATAGCTAATAATTACAAGTCATGATGTGGTTAGATGAAAGAGAATTAGAATACACGCACTATGGAGAATTCCAACACTCAAGTGCAACACATAGCTAATGTTATATATATGCACACACTTTGTATTAATTAGTTGTTTTTCATTTCTACTTTTGATGATTAATGAAAAGGTAAAATTTTCCCAGAAAAAGGTTACAACCACAATTTATAAAGTAATATCAATAGCTTTAAAAAGGAAATTGTAATCATATGTTAAAAAAACGTTAAACACAATTTGAATCCTAATTGTAGTGTAATAAAATTTTCCTTATTTTAGATCATTTACTTTCTAGTCTACCACAACTCTTCTCTCTTTATCGTCCATACTATATATGCATTGAGACCTAATTAACTTATGTCATTCTCATTTATAAGAATAATAATATGATATGAAGTAGAGGAAATTATCCATGTTGGATGATCACATAATTGAACATAAGTAGTATATACCTTTGGCAATGGTAGGCTTGACATCTCGGTCTTGCATGGTGAAATCAATTTTGTACTTGGGTAAACCATCGTGTTTATAGATACCCCAATGTCGCTGATAAGGGCCATAATCTGTAGCAACCTTATTCTCATCTGTTAAGCCAAGGAGATACATATCTATATCTCTATTTGGGCGTAATGGGGTTCCGTCCTTTCTAGATATATACTGAAGAAGGCTGCGATGAAATCTTTCAGCATTTGCTTCACTTGCACTCACATATCCATCTGTAGGCCAACCAATTTGTCCGACAACAATCTCCATATCACCATAACCTGCCTTTGCTAGAGCAGAAACAAGTGTATCATATATGAAAGTGAAGAGATTAGTATATGTGTTATTTCCATCTATGATTTTAAACTTGGATTTATTATCGAAGAAAGCAAAGTCCACATCAAATCCGTATCTATAAACCGTATAGATTGGGAAAATATGCACAACGAAAGGGGCTCCAGTTCTGTTAATGCAATCGAGAAATTTCAACATTTTCTCCTTTATGTCTTCTCGAAAATCACCTTGTGATGGCTTGGTAACATTTATTAACACGTCCGTGAAATGGGGAGTTGTTACTTTGATATCTGGGAGGTTGAAACTATCAAGGGCATCTCTGGTCATATTTAGGTAACGAATAGTACCGTTAAATTGTTTTTTCATATATAATGCTTTGGTAAAGGGTTCGTTCCCCACGTACACATACCTACAAATTAAATAAATAAGTTATGTATAAATTGAGTTCAAATATCTAGAAATGAGACAATGTATAATAATCCAATCTACTTGTTCTGGATATTAAATTCATCACATCACACGAACCTGAATTTAACTCCCTTGTCGGAATAAACCTTTACACGTTCATGAATATAGTTGTCCATTTGTTTTTGCTCAACAACATTTCTTAAAAAGTTCTCTTGTAAGGTAATGGCGAGACCGATATTGGTGTCTGCAAAAGCATCAAGAACGTTTAAGCTTGGTTGAAAAAGTCTTAACTCTGGAATTCCATTCTGTAAAAGTAAATCCACAACCATTGATGGAACAAATGTTTGTGTTGCCATCCTTCCCCAATTTATTCCCAAGTAGGCGCCTACATGAATATCACCAGAAAGGAATATAATTAACATCAAAAAACTTATCCATAGCGAACTTGTCTTTTTGTTCATTTTGAGTTTTCTAATTCTTCAATGAAATTTTTGTAAGAGTAGTAAAAATGTTATGTTTTGTGCAATGTCTAGGCGCCTGTAATGCAGATCGCCTGCCTATGAACGTAATTATGAATTTACACCGTAAAAGAGAAAAGGATCATAACAATGACTATTTGGGTTTCCAATGATTTTAGGCATTGCACGCAATGGTAACTATACCTACAATGTTATGTTTGTGTGATTCCACATGATTGTCGGAAAAATATTTAAGAGTCGTTCATAACATTCTCAAACTACCATCAAAATATTACGACATGAATATTCTCTTTTATCGTCTTACAATACAACATTTAATTAAAGGGATTAAAAAAAAATTAAAATTATGATTTATTTTTAAATAGAAACTGTACTAATACTTTAAGAATAAATAATTGTATAACCAAGTAGTATATACATATTTTGAGAGGAACCACAAATTACCAGCTCTAACTAGATTTTAACTTTGAACCATGTCCATATTGAACACGCCTGCCACAGAAATAGAGGGTGGCTCCTTTGAAGAACATTATAGAATAATATATAAATACAACTTTTTACATTTTATCATCTTGCTTCTCTATATTGTAAGATCCCGTACTTATAAAAATGTACTAGTATGTAAAGTGGAAAGTAGAATCATAAATATTTACTGAAAAAGGGTAATAGAGATACCACCTGAAACTCAAATAATCTCCTTGTCTAACATTTGGCCCCCTACTATTTAAATATGCATGATATGCTCGTATAATCGTATGCCGTGAATACATATATATATTAATGCAAATACATGACATACCCCACCAAATACTAGCAATGGTGGTGCCTTCCGGTAACGAACCGGCATCATATTCACCAACTTTTGGTCATTTGTGTCTCATACGTATAAATATAGGCAATAGGCCCCATTCCTCCCGATTATAGCTCAGGAGTAGAATGCATAGATTGTCATGTCATAGGTTTTTAACACCTATTTCTTACTGTTGTCATGTTGCCAATCTTGGCCTGTTTGTAGTCTTGTTCTCATAATCCCATAATAAGTTTCGTATATTACATAACAATCTCGTGGAACCTCATATGTTCTTCCAAATAAGCTTGAAAAGTTAACTCGAATTTTAGAAAGATAACCTAACCTTGCAGATAATCATAACATAGATAATTTATAAAAGAAGTATTTCAAAAATAAAGTGTTTTAATAGTTTAAACATTTAAGTTATATTAGAGAGTTTTGAAGATCGTGAGTTACTTTAAAGATTTTTCATAATAACTTTAGTGGGGAAAGAGGGCTGGTTACAAGTGATAAGGGTCTCCCGTGATATTTTAAGTCACATCACCCAAAAAGAGAATAAGAATTCATACATGCGGACATATAATCAAGGAAACCGATAAAATGACATGTAGATGTCGAATACTCTATTTATCCGAACGAGTGGAATATCAAAATAACAAAACCATGAAAATAATCCAGCTGAGATCCCAATGCCTTTCAGTGAAGGTCTTTCTAGCAAGAGAATAGAAAAATATCACATTCGGCGTTTTAGGAATTTCCGAGGAGTGGTCCTAAAATGAGGGACGTAGCTTAACCTTACCATACCTTTTCAATGAACACTCGAATGGCCATAGCTTCTTAGAGAAAGTTGTTCCTTATGTCCTAATCTTGACAAACACTATATATACACAGCTGGTATGCACCTATAAACAGTTCATAGTTGATCTTAAATCGACAGATTTGCCAAATGGCCTCAACTTGACGAAATGTGCAGAACTTCATAAAAACAATCATAAAAGAGACCCAAGATGATTACCTTAGTTAACCAAGTGTAAAGCTTGAATAAACACCAGTAACTGCAAATTTATATCTTCAAAAACTTGCTCCAAATGCAGCTAATAGAAGGTGAAAACGATTGCGACGTGTAGAAATCACGTTTCTATGCATGGGGGCAACCTTTAATGGTAGAAATCGTCAAAAATCCTTCATCATGCAAGAACTCCATAGGAACCCTCTCTTAAGATTTCTTTCTAGTTTGGAAGTGAAAAGAAATGTTTTCATTGATTAAAACGTTGAGTAAGCCGACATACTACATTTTTTACTTGACCCGGATTTTTCCCCATCAGTCCGTAGTAAAACCCTCATCACTTTTTACTTCGATGTTGGTAAGATACGGGTTTTTATGCGTTACAAACTAGACTCGTAGGCCTTTGATTTAATGGGTAGTAGGCCTTCTAACTCCTTATATATTGGGAGAAAACATCCAAGCCATTTGACCCAAAGTTAAGAAAATATTATTAGAGAAACTTCGATAACTTTTACCGACCTTAGTTTCGCTAATTTTCTTGACTTCAAAACTTAACATACGACCTTGTTCTATTATATTACCTCATAACACACTATTCTTAGCATGTTTTACACTCATAGGCTTATCCACAAAGTATGGGACAATTTAAACCTTCCAAACGGGCAAAGTTCTACCCTAGCCATTTCTTTAATCATGAACTTTGTTTGAGGGGTCCCTTTGACCTAAAACTTTAGTTTAGTTCCTTGATATTTCCACCTATTTGCAATCTTAATCTCCAATGTACGATACAAAGTCATATACACCTCATATAACCATGCCATACTACGCCACATATATTATGCAAGAATAGAAAAAAAAGTACGGGATCTTACATATATAGTCATGCTTTTTCTATTTAATTTGAGATTGAACTTTACACTCCAGCTATGTCAATATTTAAATATGCCAGCCCTAAGCTTATTAGTCTCGACACCTATATCCCCCTCAAACTCATGATAAGAAGGATATTCTTGAGAGAAATAATATTATTTCAGAGCACACTATATCCCGACTTGAAATTAAGTCATGATGACACCTACCATATACCATTAGTAGGCAAGCCAAAATTCAACTATAAGAGATAAGTTAAAACTAGCATATAACTATGTGGAAGCAATAATAAGAAAGAAGAGGAAGCCATAGCATAGATGAGTATCTAATGATACAAAATATATAGAAAGTGCCCAAAAGTGACCAAGAAAGATAAAACTATATACAAAAATTAACCTGGACCCATCGTCACGGGTACAAGAGCATCTAATTATAGAAAGAGACAATCTACAACAGTTCTGTAAAAACAAAAATACATATATAGTAAACAAAAGGAAAAACAGTAAGTCTCCAGACGCCAAGAGTTCACCACGTGTCACAACCCGATTTCTCAAGTCATGATGGCACCTACTACACCCCACCAGTAGCTAAGCCTAACCCATAGCCTAGAGGCTTAAGCAATTTTATATCAAGTAGAAGTCAACAACAAGGAGCATGAAGCGTATAACAAAGCGAAAAAGGGTAATCACAAAACACATTATAAGAAACCATCGTCAAGTCCTAGAATCAGTCGGTAGTCGAGCATTTAATCAAAATAAGAGTACAAGCCTTTATACAAATGCAAAATGAGTACATATTGTCTCTAAATATAATATAAAGACTAAGTCTAGCCAAAACAGATGGAAACTAGTAACTCCGAACGCTAGGAGCTCACCCTAGTTTTTGAAACCAAGTTATTCGCACAACTCCAAATCAACAGTGAGAACTCAAACTATGATATGCAGTGAGCAAAAGTATAGTATGAGTACAAAAAAATGGTACTCAGTAGAGTAGACATCAGTCGACTGAACTCCAAAGATATGGCAAGTATTAACAACAAAGTAATAAGAAAAGCATAGCACAAGTAACTAATAGGAGATAATATGGTAGGCGAGCAATAAGGGTTATAAATAGGAACAAGAAAAAAAACCAAGTCAAGAAAGTACCTAGGACAAAAGACAATATCCCACTCACAAGCAAAATTAGATACATGAGTCGACTACCCAAGGTCAAGAGGCCTAACATCAACAAAACTAACTCACAACCTATCAGCTACCAGATCAATAATAGAAGAAAAGATAATCAATAACCTAACCGAACCCCATAAGCCCGGTAGGTACAAACCCCAAACACACCCAACCAGCCTTACATATATCTAGAGGGTGCAATCAACAAACAAGTATGCTGGTGATAAGCAATGCATATGAATGTATAGTATGCAGTAGCACCATCAGTAACTAAGTGTATAGACCTACCTCTCTGTCGTACGAGTGAGGTAGGACCCATGCAACTCCCTTATGTGGTACCATGGTAACCATGATAAGAGGGGCCTATAGGGGATGCGAGAAGTTTGTTACACTTTCTAAGCCCGAATCCAGGTCTTATCAAGAATATAGAGTATCATGACCTCACCTTAAATCTGCTAGTAGTAGGAATTAACTTTGTTGTGATACCAGAGGAATTAGAAACCAAAGCCTTGTAGGAAAGGGCGTCAATATTCCGGTTAGTCAAGTAAACACTAAGCACATCCCAAATACCTCCAATGTCTCAAGTAGGAAATGAGTACATCAATGACGCCTAATAAGTCTCAGAAGTTTGTAAATCAAATGATTCAGGTGGTGTTACTCCCATTAAAACCCATTTAGAATAGTACCAAAGCATGAGTTTGGATTGTACCATACAACATGTGAAGATGAACAATCAATGCAATTAATTCCATCACCAGCATTCAAACAAGGCACTCAGAATCATACATATACCACCAACCCTACCATGCTACCAAGGCAGAGATTACTAACCCTGAATCCACCTAGTCCATGACCACGACCTCGAGCCTAATAATATAATAATAGATCAATAAAGATACAACATGCCTATCACTAAACAACCAGTAAGGGATTGAAGAAAAGCTTCAGAATTAATAAAAATAGGGATAACTAACTCAAGGAATCATGCCTTACCCCAATCACATCGCTCCAGCCTACAACTGAGCACAGTTAGTGCCAACCTACGGATATGACAAACCTCTAAAGTTTGAAATACCAATCACACGACCAACAACCCAAATTCAAGCCCTACCGGGATCAACTCACAACTACAAGGGTAATAAACACAGTCTAAAACACCTAATGCTCAACCCTAGACTAATGCCACAAATTACCGATTCTAACAAGGCTACACATGCTAAGGCATACTACAAGGAAGGCTACAAGCCCAAACTAAGGATCCGATCCCCACAATAAGCCTAAAGTTTCTACGGGAATCAAGAAAAGATAAAATGAATATGGGGAGGTCGAATACTCAATAATACAGTCTTAAATCTTATGTCATTCATACAAAACATTATCTAAAAATCCCCATCAAGAAACTAGACCAAAGCGTACTTCGAAGCCGATCACGCACGCTTTGAATCCACCACCCAAGAGTTATTCGATTCCGAAAGTCCTTTGAGCACCACGCTAACAAATTATCGATCACAATTTCAATACGGATGTTTAGACACAAAATTTACAATAGTTTAAAAAGGACCCAAAATTGAGTCAAAACAGCAATGTGAGCACACGAATTTCCAAAATTGACCCCGTCAAAAGGTCCTAATCAATTTACCAAGCCTGTGTCCCAGAATGAGACACAATTTGATACCCAGAACAGCCCAACCAACAACATACAAATTAAATCACTATTAAAGAGACATGACAGCCCTTTCAAGGAAAGAATTACCAAAAAATGATGAACTCCATGCTCCCCCGAACAGTCCAACGCATACCATAATCAAAACGAACGTCTAACACTTGAAATCACTCAATTTGGAACTCCCTATCTCCCAAAATCGCAAGAAGAGTGAATGAGGTCGAGCTGATCTTCGACTAGACGTTAATTAAAAAAACTAGTCAACAGGCCTTCGCGAATGCGCATGAGGTCCTACTAATGCAGTGGTTCAGAGGCACTGGCCTTCGCAAATGCGGTTCCTAGCACATGAACATGGTAGGCAGCCAACGCAGGCCTCCGTGAACGTGACAGCTCACCCAAGATCACGATGCCAAATGCCTCCACTCTCTGCGAACGCGGCACACAACATGCGACCACGGGAGACCAACACTTTGGTCTCCACAAATGTGGCCATAAGCGTGCAAACGCAAAGAGCAAAAAGGGGCAGCACTAGATAATGCATATAATCTGGTTTTCTTAATATGGAGTTCTCCGACAGGGTTCTCGAGATTCATTCAAAACCCCGTGCGCGCAAATGGAGTATGTTATCCCATCAAAATCAGCATTTTGGACTCACAGGAATTATCGAAACTTCCATTTGAGGTTGTCTTGATAAAAGTGGGCCGCATACCAAAGCTTTATTTTTAACCAATTTCCACAAGGGGACTTGAAATAAGACCGAAAGCCTCAAGATCTGCACGAAAGGTCATTCTAGCCAAACTCGACGTTTTGTAGCTAACTGTGCTGACAGAATTCTCATCCGAGTATGTTTAAGAAGAATGTTGACCAAAGTTCAACTTTGTCTTAAGCTTCAAAGTTAAAACTCGTAATGACACAAACTCATACCGGAATTTTCGGGTCCCGAACCAACCATGCCTCTAGCCTACCCCTTTCAAAGTTGATGGAACCATGAGAATTGCATTCTAAGGCCATCGTCTTGAACTTTTGGCCGAAGTCAACCGTTCAAGTTTATGAGGATATAAAACACAAAAAGTTGCACAAAACTCAAATGAACGACCCAGTGACTGAACTGTCAGTCCCAACAAGTCATAAATAACATGTGGTCGCTACAGGATAGTTCCAAACGCTGAAAGGATAAGAAAATAGAGAAAATGACTTAGAGGGTCAATCAACTTCCACTACTAAAAAGACTTTTGTCCGCAAATGTTGAAGGATAATTAGAGCTTGAAGGCATTAAAATATGAGGATACAAGGCCCGTATGATTCGACAGACCCCTCAGACACCCACTCGGATCAAACAACACAAACATGGAACTTAGGCTATGAGGAAAATCCTCAAGTTCAATTCAAAACTCCAAAAATTCTTCTAATTCTTTATTATGCTCCACTCTCTCCCAAAAGAAATGAACTTGACTTAAACTACATGATTAATCTGAGAAAAACAATACCACATCAAAACCACCAAACTGAGCAAACAAAGGACCATGGAAGAAGGAACCGCACTCAAAAATTGAAATACTCACGTTACGTTCCAAGTCTAACATCTTCTAATAATCAAGATATGTCCTTAGTCATTTTGAACATCTCCAGTACTATCTCAAACCTTGCCTACAAACCCACAAACAACAAACCTCGGAAGAACAACATGCTCCACTTGAACATCGAGGAATGACAACCGCCAAAACAAGGGACTCAGCCAGGGGAAAAGCCCAAAATCTTTTCTCAACTCTTAAAACAAACAATCCAACCTGAAACTCAACCTTCTAAATCTAAGCACTCTCCTCTAAGGGAAATTCTAAAAGACCGACATCATGTGACCACAAGCTACTCTACCACCACAAATCTTAACTAACCACCACAATCTAAGGGAAACCAAACCGATAGTGGCGACGTATCAGCATAGTCAACTGGCCGATAGTGGACAAAGTTGTCACATCCCAAAAGTTGAGGTCATGATTGCACACACCCGGAACCCTAAAAGGTGTGTAAGCTGAAAAATACACATACGAGACTCCCGAAGGGAAGTCAGACCACAAATGATAGAAAAACAACAAAGAATATCCCCAAAACCTAGAAGCATAAGTAAAAAGAGCATCTAATACATTTCTAGAATCTAACATACATCTCAAGCCTTCGGAAAGAAAGTTAAAGACTTTAAAAGATAGATAGAGACTAATGGTAATCCGGAAGATAGGATATCACCATAACTACGAAAGAGAGAACTCCACTAGATACAATCAACTGAAACGAGGCTCACCCTGACTATGATCTGCATCAAGGGGACAACAGAAGTATGGGGTGAGTACAATTTGCAAGTACTCAGTAGGCTTGACCGACTGAGCAAAAGGAATTGATCAACTTATGAAATATACTAAGGAACACTTCCACCGACATACAAAAAAGTCACGTTCAGACATCAGTGTTGCCAATTTATAATGAACGGCTCGAGTAAATTAAACACATAAGGTCACAATAGTTCCCATATCACTGACAAATGAAGAGTTTTAAATGATTAATGCAATGCAGCGAGATGATGCAATGATGTGGTGGTACGGTAGAATCAAAGTTGTTGCACAACCTGTTGTATACACCATATCGAGTTAATGTTTCTAGAAAAGGACCCACGAGGGACTCGCAGTCCATATATCAAATCACAATCTAAATATCTCATCAACTTGCAACCTCAGTGTGGTCAAGGATATAAAAGGTGCCTCATTTGCTTACTAAAAAAGAATCTCCACGTTTTCTCAATTTCCCAAGAACATGATATGATGAATGAGCATGGATGCATCACAACGCATATATAACATGGAGGCAATCATCAACTTAACATGTATCAACAATAGAAATTTCTCAAAACTCAGCGGAATCATGATATACACCCTCATATGAAAAATAGTGGGAAAGAGTTTATTTGAAATAAGTGAATTCCATTTAGAAAGAATTTTGCTTACTCTAAGCATTATAAAGTTTCCAACTCAGTCCTTCACTCGGGCATCACAAGTCTCTTTCACATGAGACTCATGAATTGTATGCTCTCAAAGCATATAGAACCAACAATTAAGGCATCAACACTTGCTAAAGAACACATACAAGCCCCTGTCGGGGAAACACAATATAATCAAGTCCCAACACGGGAAACACAATATAACTCACATCCCAACTTTGTGCTACGATCCCATCCCATAGCCTAAGACATAAGAATGATCAACACTCAATCCCAGTCTACGAGATGGAAAGTCAAACCTACTTCAAAGTTGAAACTTCACCTAAACAACTCTACCATAGAAAATCCTCAACCACACGCTAACCGTAATGATCCTCAACTATCAATAATGGAAAGAGTTCATCAAAAAGAGTTCAATGATATCCATATTGATAGGATTTGAAATAGGGGGTAAAATAGCTCAAAAATCACTTCAAACATCAAAAGGATGAAATTAAATTTTTATTTGAAAATCAAGTTCTACAAGATAATAAGAGATCGTGGTTGAACAACCCATTAAAAACAAGCAAGAATCGAGCTCTAAATCAAGAATGTACTATTTTTCCAACTTTGGAAGAAAACCCACATTTTAAATGCGGTCAAAAATTTAAAAAAAATTGAAAAGCTTTGTCAAAATCAGTTTACCCACAATACAAGGACCTTAAATCCTAAAAATCATTGAAAACTCATTCCAAATCGACCTTCAAATCAACAATTTTTTATTTCTCTACTTTGGGGTATAACATTTCAACTTAATGTATAGAAATCATGAAATATGAAAGGGATATTCTTGAAAAATGAGCAAAATAGGGTTAGGAATATGTACCCAATTATTATGAAAGAAAACCACATCAAAAAGTACCTCAAAACGACTTTTCTAGTTTCAAAAATTTCAAAAATACGAAATGGGTTTGAATAGATATATAACTCAGCAATTATGTCACTACAACCAATTTTTCGTTGGTAAAAATCTATTTTTTGCCCCTAAAAGTGTCCACCAACAACCTTGAAAACATCTTTTTAACCATCGCAACTCATTCGGAAACCTATAACATGAACCAATAGTGAAAATTCATCATAAAACATGTTTTGGAACCACTGGAATCATTGGGTTTCAAAAAAATAGATGGTTATGACCAAAATTTCCCCTCAGAACCCATTTAGGCCAAAATATCAACATTTTACCTAAGTATCCAAATCACAACCTAAGGTCTCAAGACTCTAACCAATCACCTTATTAGACCAAAGTTGAAGTTTCAGACTCAATGAAACTGATGGAATCCCCATACGATGCTCAAAACTCATCTTGTTGAGTAAAGTCAACCATATAAAAAATTCTCCACAAAAAAAGGGGGAAAATCAACAAAAACATATTTGATCGCATCGAGGACCACACCTACCATTCCGACAACCCAAACCAAACATTAAAAGGCTAAGAGAAAGAGGAAAATGGTCATCTCACAATTAAAAGCAAATTCACAATAAATAAGGCATTACACTATCCACCACTAAAACACGTGTTTGTCCCCGAATGAAAAGCAAGAAAAACAAGATACCTGAAAGGATGAAAAGTTGAGGACATCTACGATGCATGTCGAACTCCCCCCCCCCCCCCCTTCACCTTCTCAATAGGTATATGTCTCCACTACACCTTCACTGAATCAATATGCTT
>JAJOOH010009703.1:0-23455 GCA_029582605.1 Solanum gracilifrons | reverse complement strand
TTTGAGCCAGATTCCACAACTGCCATCTAAAGCCTCGGGAAGTGAACAAAGGGTCGTTCTAGACCAAAATCGATCTTCCGAAGCTAACCTAGCTGTCAAAATTTTCATCTGAGCACGACTTCCAAGAAGGTTGACCAAAGTCAACTTTTCAAGTTATAAAAATCTCCAAAACAGGGAAACGGGCCTAAAACCCAAACGAACGACCAGGCGACCGAACAGTCAGTGCCAGCAAGTCATAAATGACTTGGGGTCGCTACAGGAATGCTCTATACGAGGGACAGAATTCTTTAATTTAAAAAAAATGACCTGGAGGGTCATTACAGATCAAATGGTTACTGCAGGTAATTTTTGTAATTATTTTATTTATCAATCAAGATATAATCATGCATTTAGCTAAAAACTTTTCTTATAGAATTTTCTTAATAATATTTTTGGTTACCAAATCTATGTTCCACTAGATAAAACTCTTCTTTAAATTTATGTTGCATGCACGGCTAGTGGATGAGGTGCGGCCAATTTTCATTCCAGATACAGATTACACCAAAGGAATCCGACAGTCCATTGGTGTCCCCAAAATGGACATATATTTAAAAGAAGAAAAAAATATAGAAGAAGATGATTCTTTAGTTGTCAATTGCCAATATCAAGCGTAATACTCGTTTAATAATTTGTCACCAACTTGATAAGATTCAATGGTTAATAAATGAGAAAATGTGGTTGGTGCATCATATTATTGCAACTGACGTTTTGTTAGGAGATAGAAAAGAAGCTGTTGACAAAGCATGGAGGAATACCGTTTAGCAACCATACCTGGATATTGTGAAAAGATTTCTCAAAAATGATGATCACAATATTATTAGTGAGTGAACATAAACTATCATTATCTCTATCTTGAATTATTTTGTCTTTTAGGCACTTTAATTTTGGACCAATTTTGTATAGTTTGTATCGCACTATAGATATATATATGGTATGACCCTGCTTTTTATATATATTATTCTTGGCTGTAAAAAACTTGTTATTTATAGAGCAAATATTTAAGCTTTATAAAAAATATTTATTTTAAGTTCCGATCCAAGCCCAAGCCCCAAGTCCAAGTCCAAGTCTTCTATATTTAAATATATATTAATATAAATATGTATTTAAACAATTATATGAGATCATTCATAATGTCAGGTAATAGAGTGAGAAAATAAATGACCCTAAATGTTCGGGAAGATTCTACCCTAAAAGAATTTGAAAGAATAGAATTCTTAACTCAAAATTTAAAATTGTTACATAGACAAAGAAGAGAAAATAGTAAATTTGAAATCTATCGGTAATGATCATTTAAGGAAATATATTCTACCTAATTCAATCACGGTGATGAAAGCTTGATTTAGTAAATTTTTTATCTATTATTACATGCTGTACAAGTTAATATAAATACTGGTAATTGAAATAGTTATCGATAATTGTTCCCTTCCCTCTAATGGAATTAGACTTAACACTTATGACGTGTTGTTAAATAGTGTAAGAATTGACGCATTATAACTTGAATATATTCCGTCAGAAATATTATTGAGTTCTTTTTACAATCCTTTTGTAATCGATCTTTTCGTCAATTATGTATGTGATCTCATAACAATTTACATTTAGAAACGTCATCCTAAAATTATTTAAAGCTTAATCACAAAAATTCAAGGTGACGTATCTGTATATTTTTTCAAGAACCATCCTTATCCTAAAAGATATGGATTTTATATATATATATATTAATTTGGTATACCAAAAAATAAGTTTATAATTACAGTTTTACAATAAAAGCCTAGTTGTATGTGATCTCCTAACAATGTACATCTAATAACTTTATCCTAAAACATATTTAATAATAATTACCAAAATTCAAGTTGACATATCTATAAATTTTTCAAAAGTCTTTCTTATCCTAAAATATATCAGTAATTCTGAATATAGTATGTCTATTAATAAGTCCACAAACAAATTTTACTGTAAAAGTTGAATGCAATTTCTTTTATAGACACCGTCAAGAATTTTTTTTTTCTTTACATAGTATATTTTATCTCAAGCAATGTTTTTACATATTAACTTTATATTTTGATGATTTTTTAATCTCTGACTGTATGCATGAGTGGTTTTCATGAGATTATTTACTATTGTAAACTAATTATTATTTTGATTTTATTTTATGTGTAGATAAAATGAATATTTTCAACAACAATAACAAGTTCAACAAGAAGAAAGTGGTGTTCATAATGGGAGCAACAGGAATGGGTAAATCCCGTCTCTCTATTGACCTTGCCACCTATTTTCAAGGAGAAATAATCAACTCTGACAAAATGCAAGTATATAAGGGACTTGAAATTGTTACAAACAAGATCACACACACTGAGAAACAAGGTGTACAACACTATTTTTTAGGTATATCTATATTAAATTTTAACAATATTTATATCAAATGACAACCTAGATAATTTAATAGTAGTAATTGTATATTCTAGTGGAAAAATGTAACGACCCGAACCGTCGTTATTTAGGAGTAACAAAATCTGGGAAAAATCTGGGGCCTTGTCCCGCCATAGAGGAAAAGATGCCTCTAGGGCAGCGATGCCAGGGTGGGATAGGCACGGCAAAACATAAATGTCATGACCCGAGTTACACCCTGGACGTGGCCGGCACTCACGAACCTTTGTTGGTTCCGAAGCGAACCTTCATCCTGGTTGACTACAAGTGGAAGACTAACTCAAATGAACAACTTAGAACAAAAATAATATAATCAACTCGCCATAAAATAGGCACTTATGCCTTTAAAACATTTAATAAAATAAATGAATAATACAAACTTCTCAACTATACTGACTATATATGAAGCCTCTAACTGATAAAGATGGAAATCGAAACAAGACCCACGACGTCCTGACTAAACTAAAAGTAAATGAAATCCTCCGAAAATAAGGAGGCTCACAATAGCTAACTCGAACTACCGGATGTATCAATGAAGCTCCTGTTGATGATCCTGAATACCTGTGACTGCATCATGAGAAGATGCAGGTCAAATGGCTCAGTACATGAAATGTACGAGCATATAAGGGGAATTCTAAAACATAAACATAAGCTTGAAACTTGATAAAAAGGAAACATACTTACCTCTTCTCAAACATACTTAACTCAAGGAATACTCCAGGATACTCAAAATTACTCAACTTACTCAACTCAGAAGTATTCAAGAATAAGATACTCAACTCAGAGATTAGATACTCAACTCAAAGATATGATATTCAACTATGGGTACTCAACTCTGGATACTCAACTCAATATAAAGCAACAATACACATGCAATATATGGAAAGCTTTATAAAACAGTAAAACAACTTAGTTCGTTAAAGAAAATGCAATAACAAACTCAACTTTACTTATACAATAAAGTAATATAGTTTCTGTGGGAGTTTCTCTAACTGACAATCATCACTATGAGCCTAAGTGATGGTACAACGTTTTACCTCACGTTGCCAATGACCATCCTATACCTTGCCATCAGTATAGAACCTGAACTACTAAGTGGATCCACTAGTCTATACTAAAAGCATCTTAAGGAGTCATCTAAAAAGTATGATCCTTTACTACCCATGATGGCTACATGGTTTATGGAGACGTGAGTTATCTGAACTCAAATTCGCCCCCATATCGGTGCTCGATACTTCTCCCAAAATATACTTAGCTCATATATTTGTAAAAATAAAACTCTTTCTGTTATTTGAGATAATTGCTCAAAAACTTAGCTCAAAGGCTATCTTGGAAATCAAGGTTTCCTCTCTTGCTTTATTGTGAAAGCATTTACTCTTTAACTGAAAACTAGCCCAAAGGTTCTTTACTGAAAAACTAGCTCAAATGCTCTTTTGAAAATCTCAGTTTTCGTTCTTATTTAGATATGAAAACATTTTAAACTCTTTTGGGAATACATAGTCCCCATATACTTTTGAAGAAATGAACTTCAATTTTACTCTTTACTGAACTCAAAACTTAAGTCTTAAAACAAAATTAAAACATTTGTAAAAGACTTTTTAAAATATGATTCATGCCGAATATTGGATGTGAACGACTCGATGCAAGGTTTTCAACAACCATAGATAGATCTTAATACTTGGAACTCAAGAACGTCACTAATACTACTCATTTCAAGAATGCTAACTCAGAGTTCATGCGGAATTATGAGCATTAACTACTCAACTCAATGACTCAACGATACTTCTCATCTCAAGACTGTTCGACATATAATGTTCATGTGGAATTATGAGCATGAAATATTCAACTCAAGGACTCAAAGATACTTCTCAAAAGATATGAGTAACTCAACACTTAAAGGCTTAGAACTTGAAGATACCACTTCTCTGAAGGATACTCAACTTACGACGTTTATGCGGAGTTATAGGCATGAAACAACTCGACTCGATGATCTTACAAAATAATATGGAACTCATGTGTACGACTCTTCTCATTCTCTGACTTACTCCCTCAAAACATAACTCAAATCGATGGTTGATCTCAAAGGATTCACAATTGAACTCAAAGACTTGCTTGAACTCTACTCTTAACTCTCTCTTGAATGTGAATTATGAATTCAAGAGTTATAGTTCATGATAAGAAAGATCTCATGATGCCAAGGTAGACTCATCAGTACATTATTCTCACTGTCATACTCACTTGTTCGAGTCTTGAAACAAGTTATTAGAATTTGTAGAAGACTCCTCAAAAAGACAGAAAGGGATTTTCTGAAAAAATGTTCGGAAGAACTCTCAAGACTTGACTCTCAACTATACCTTGAATGTGATTTATGAATTCAAGGTTGTGATTTGTGATAGGAAAGGTCTCATGATGTTTAGGAATGATTTTAGATAGCTAAACATGATAAAGGACTGAAAGCCAATATTTGAGAGTAGGTCCGCATCGCTGTGAGGCTTTTAAAATTTGGCTTCGAAAACATCTTTTGAGGCAGAACACCTCGTGTCAGCTCCGCGACGCAAAGGTGAAATTTCGAATCTGCGCACTAGGCGCGCGACGCGTGACCACCGTCAAATTTCGTTCGATGAAATTTCTTCTTCATTTTCTAACCCCAATTCTCCTAAATTCGATTCTTTTTCTCAATCTCTCTTTTGATTTAGATACCCAGCACATGTACACTTGAATCCAACTCTAACCCCTCTATAAATCGACACATTAACCTCAAGAACTCCTCAATCTCAGCCCAATTCAAGAACGAAACCAAATTCATGATTACATAACAAGAACATCGAAGCTTCAACTTTTAGGATGAATTTAAAGCTGAAATTAACATGATTGGCGTGTGGGTGAACAAACCCAACACTATGAAAGCTTACATACCTGAAAGAACCATCTACTTGAAGGACTTGAAGGAACACCTTTGAATAAGAACCCTTGCCTTAGCTTTTTCTTGAATTTCTTGAGCGTAGAATCTTTGGAGTGAATGAGAGGGTTTAGATTTAAGAAAACTGATTTTCTACACATTTAGGACAATTTAGATAGCCTACTAAAGGTTTTTAGGACTAAAATACCCCTAAAGAAATAATTAAAACGAGCTGGGAGTTGGAAAGATCTTTCACCAGGCAGTGAGGTCCGTGTTGGCTCCGCGTCGCGGAGCTGCTGCCAGGTTTGCGTGACGTTAGTAAATCCGTCATAACTTTTACTCAGAGCTCAGAATTGAGCAAACTTGGTGGCGTTGGAAAGAGGACTCGAAGAGATTTCTAAGGTATCTTTTAGAACACCTATTTCATCTTGATATAAGAGTTATGGTTGTTTGAAGTCGACCCAAAAATCATACTTAGCTTAACTTGCAAAATTTCAGATTTTGCTATTGCCAATTCGATTCTTTTTGGAACTCAATGTTCTACGTCTAGTGACCTTAACACTCAAAAAAATTTAAATTTCTTGCAAAAATCTCACGCACTACAAATAAGGGTTCGAGTCTTAGTTCAACAATTTTTTGGGGCTCCCCCTTAGGTCTAAAGCTAACACTTTAAGGCTATTGACCTATTCCACATTGACAACTCAGTTATGCTATCTAGGCACACATGGAAAATTATAACTTAATTGGAACCTCATCCGGTAACGTACCGTCTCGGCACACCTCTTAATGCTCTTGTTACTCTTGTGACTTAGCCACACTTTGCTACCCTTATCTAAACGTTAGGGTCTCTCACTTGTACCACTCATATCTATTGCAGCTAATCACCTCGATTTCTTCAAGTCTTCTAGATCAAATCTTAAGACTAACATCATCACCCTCATGTTGCCATTCCTTTTGTCATGACACTCATCTCAAATTCAAGCTTAATGTTTATAACTAAACACGAATATAAATATGATTTCTCGCTTACTATACTAACTTACAACTACTAGATACAAATTCAGAAGCACTCGTCCACTAGGACCTTATGACAAATAGTCAATCGTCACCTCTTAGTCTTCATACTTACAATTACTATCACCTTCAAATTCGCAACATAAGTACTATTCACTTATTCACTATCTATCAATGCCTAATTAGTTCTATTACACTTTGAATATTATGGGCTCCCCCTCAAAATCATAAGCCTATCTTAGATCTATAACCTCATGAATACTCTTTCTCTTCTATTCACCACTTACACTTGGTCATTTCCTACACAATGGCACTTCATCACCAACTCCTTTCTAGCTATAACACACTCTACCTCCTATGATAGAATCTTCACAACTCATCACTTCTTAGTCTACCCATAAGGGAAAACTCCTCATTACTAACTTACTAGGTACATGACTATAGTAACATAGCTTGTCACAACACCATCTCCCTTACTTAGATTACTAAACCTCTACATATTTTCCTCTAACTCTGGACTCTTTCACTACTATTGCTCATGATCTCATAACTCATGTTACCCTTCAGGATGAAAATACTACCCAAGCTCTAAATATGCTTCCTCATAAGGATCTCAGCTGAAACAAGGCTTAATGAAAAGAGTACAACTCACTTTTAGCTCAAACGCACGATCCAAATGAATATGGGTGCATTCCTCCAAAACTGAACACTTAACTTACTCTTGGGCTTCTCTCAAGCCCCTCTGAGGTCTCTGGACTTTCTCAAGACTCTTGCTAAGAACAACTCATCCATAATGATCTTTACACTTTACTTTTCAACCACCTCTATTATGGGTAATCGAATGAATTCTAAGCAACGTAGGAGTAAGAATAAAATCTCTAGGACATAGATCTATTGTAAGATTAGGAGTATGAAAGAATGGAAACTTTTTCTTAAATGTCCGTAGTCCCTCGTTTATAAAAGTAGGGCCCTTACAACCATAAACAAGATCTTACTGACACGGATTCATAGACACCCTAGGACACTTGAACTCTGTGCTTTGATACCAAGTTTGTCATGACCCGAGTCTACACCGTGGACGTGACCGACACTCAAGAACCATTGTTGGTCCCCAAGCGAACCCTCATCCTGGCTGACTACAAGCGAAAGACTAACTTAAGCATGCAAAAGCTTAAAACTGAATAAAATTCAATAAGCTCAACTTTTCAAAACTTTAACTCAAATGAACAACTTAGAATAAAAATAATATAATCAACTCGCCATAAAATAGGCACTTATGTCTTTAAAACATTTAATAAAATAAATGAATAATACAGACTTCTCAACTATATTGACTATCTATGAAGCCTCTAACTGATAAAGGTGGAAGTCGGGACAAGACCCACGACATCCTGACTAAACTGAAAGTAAATCAAATCCTCCAAAAATAAGGAGGCTCACAATACCTAACTCGAACTTTAAGATGTATCAACGAAACTCCTGTTGATGATCCTGAATACCTGTGTCTGCAACATGAAAAGATACAGGCAAAATGGGTTAGTACGTGGAATGTACAAGCATGTAAGGGGAATTCTAAAACATAAACATAAGCTTGATACTTGATAAAAAGGAAACATACTTACCTCTTCTCAAACTTACTCAACTCAAAGAATACTCCAGGATACTCAAAATTACTCAACTTACTCCACTCAGAAGTATTCAGGGATAAGATACTCAACTCAAAGAAATGATATTTGACTCTGGGTACTCAACTATCGATACTCAACTCAATATAAATCAACAATACACATGCAATATACGGAAAGCTTTATAAAATAGTAAAACAACTTAGTTCATTAAAGAAAATGCAAAAACAAACTCAATTTTACTTATATAATAAAGTAATATAGTTTCTGTGGAAGTTTCTCTAACCGACAACCATCACTATGAGTCTAAGTGATGGTACAACGTTTTACCTCATGTTGCCAAGGACCGTCCTATACCTTGCCATTGGTATAGAACTTGAACTACTAAATGGATCCACTAGTCTATGCTAAAAGCATCTTAAGGAATCATCTAAAAAGTATGATCCTTTACTACCCATGATGGCTACATGGTTTATGGAGACGTGAGTTATCTGAACTCAAACTCGCCCCCATATCGGTGCTCAATACTACTCCCAAAATATAATTAGCTCATATGTTTGTAAAAACAAAACTCTTTCTGTGATTTGAGATAATTGCTCAAAAACTTAGCTCAAAGGCTATGAAAATCTAGGTTTCCTCTCTTGCTTTATTGTGAAAGCATTTACTCTTAAACTGAAAACTAGCCCAAAGGCTCTTTACTGAAAAACTAGCTCAAAGGCTCTTTATTGAAACACTAGCTCGAAGGCTTTTTTGAAAATCTCAGTTTTCTGTTCTTATTTAACTGTGAAAACATTTTAAACTCTTTTGGAAATGCATAGTCCCCATATACTTTTGAAGAAATGAACTTCAACTTTACTCTTTACTGAACTCAAAACTTAAGTCTTAAAACAAAATTAAAACATTTGTAAAAGACTTCTTAAAATATGGTTCATGCCAATTATGGACGTGAACGACTCGATGCAAGGTTTTCAATAACCATAGATAGATCTCAATACTTGGAACTCAAGAACTTCACTAATACTACTCATTTCAAGAATGCTCAACTCAGAGTTCAAGCGAAATTATGAGCATGAACTCATAGGCGGAGCTACAGCCTGATAAAGGTATGCACGTGATCACCCTTCATTGGAAAATCACACTGTTTACGTAAGTCAAAATTTATTAAATACAAATATATAATTCATTTTGCACAACCTTAACATTAATAGAGGCTTTGGCGCAGTGGAAAGGATGTTCAAAAGGAATGCTGAGATTGCCGGTTCGAATCTTGTTGCTATTATTTTACTTATTTTGTTTGTCAAAATCACACAATCCTTTGTGGGTCCACCTAATCTCAAGTTACTCTCTATTTTATATTTATTTTCTCCATTTTAATTTATATGACATTGATAAATATTGTGCTTTATATTATTTTTGATATAATTTTTAAATATATAAATTTTGTTTCAAAAGCTATTATTTCAGAATTCACAGTCTGAATTTAAAAATTTTAATCTCAAAATTCTAAGTATGCTACATAAATTGAAAAAGGAAAAATAATAAATTTAACTCAAACCTTAGTTTGGATATATATATTTGTAAATATAAAATAATAGTTTAAATGAGTTTCTACTTAAAGAATTAGAAAAGATAGTTATATGCAATTACATTTTTCCATTTCCTCTAAGTAGGTCATCCGGAGGTTTGAAAAAAATAATTCATAAGGGGTTAATTTTTTCGTAGTTTCATAATTGAATTTGGAGATTTGAAAGTTTTAATTAGAATTTTCACACATTTTCTATTAGAATAAAAGAAATTTAAAATACATACATTGAAACAAAAAAGTAGCGTAATCGATAGGTTGAAAAGTAACTTTAAATTTAAGTAAAAAATAATAATTTATTTTTTTGAATATATGCATGTGTTCAGTAAAATCTCGACCCATTCATTATAAAACTATTATTTCAGTTGATATAACTTATCATGTATTTTTGAAAGCAACCCAAATTAGAGATTTTTTTTCCAGATGTTGTGTTTAGTGGAAAAAAATTTATTGACGGTGTTGATAGTAAAGTCGTTAAGTAGAAGGAGATGGATATAAATCCATACCAAAAAATTTTGTTCGTTACCTTCAAAAAATTTGCACACCCTTTATAAAAAGTCTCGCTCCGCCACTGCATGAACTACTTAACTCAATGACTCAAAGATACTTCTCATCTCAAGATTGTTCGACTTATAATGTTCATGCGGAATAATGAGCATGAAATATTCAACGCAAGGACTCAAAGATACTTCTCAAAAGAGATTAGGAACTCAACACTTAAAGGCTTAGAACTTGAAGATACCACTTCTCTGAAGGATACTCAACTTACGACGTTCATGCGGAGTCATAGGCATGAAACAACTCGACTCGATGATCTTACAAAACCATATGGAACTCATGTATACGACTCTTCTCATTCTCTGACTTACTCCCTCAAAACTTAACTCAAATCGATGGTTTATCTCAAAGGATTCACAATTGAACTCAAAGACTTGCTTGAACTCTCTTAACTCTCTCTTGAATGTGAATTATGAATTCAAGAGTTATAGTTCATGACAAGAAAGATCTCATGATGACAAGGTAGACTCATGAATACATTGTTCTCACTCTCATACTCACTTGCTCGAGTCTTGAAACAAGTTATTAGAATTTGTAGAAGACTCCTCAAAAATACAGAAAGGTATTTTCTGAAAAAATGTTCGAAAGAACTCTCAAGACTTGACTCTCAACTCTACCTTGAATGTGATTTATGAATTCAAGGTTGTGATTTGTGATAGGAAAGGTCTCATGATGTTTAGGAATGATTTTAGATAGCTAAACATTAGTAAAGACTAAAAACCAATATTTGAGAGTGGGTCCGCGACACGGAGAGGCTTTTAAAATTTGGTTTCGAAAACGTCTTTTGAGGCAGAACACCTCGTGTAAGCTCCGGGACGCGCGACCACCTTCAAATTTCGTTCGACTAAATTTCTTTTTCGTTTTCTAACCCCAATTCGCCTAAATTCGATTCTTTTTCTCAAGCTCTATTTAGATTTAGATACCCAGCACATGTACACTATAATCTAACTCTAACCCCTCTATAAATCGACACATTAACCTCAAGAACTCCTCAATCTCAGCCCAATTCAAGAACGAAAGCAAATTCATGAATACATAACAAGAACATCAAAGTTTCAACTTTTAGAACGAATTTAAAGCTGAAATTAACATGATTGGTGTGTGGGTGAACAAACCTGACACTATGGAAGCTTGCATACCTGAAAGAACCATCTACTTGAAGGACTTGAAGGAAAACCTTTGAAGAAGAACCCTTGCCTTAGCTTTTTCTTGAATTTCTTAAGCGTAGAATCTTTGGAGTGAATGAGAGGGTTTAGATTTAAGAAATATGATTTTCTACACTTTTAGGGCAATTTAGATGACCTCCTAATGGTTTTTAGGACTAAAATACCCCTAAATAAATAATTAAAACGAGTTGGGAGTCGGAAAGATCTTTCACCAGGCAGTAAGGTCCGTGTTGGCTCCGCGTCGCGGAGCTGCTGCCAGGTTTGCGCGACGTTAGTAAATCCGTCATAACTTTTTACTCAGAGATCAGAATTGAGCAAACTTGGTGGCGTTGGAAAGAGGACTCGAAGAGCTTTCCTAAGGTATCTCTTAAAACACCTAAATCATCTTGATATAAGAGTTATGGTTGTTTGAAGTCGACCCAAAAATCATACTTAGCTTAACTTGCAAATTTTCAGATTTTGCTATTGCCAATTCGATTCTTTTTGGAACTCAATGTTCTTCGTCATGTTACCTTAACACTCAAAAAAATTTAAATTCCTTGCAAAAATCTCACTCACTATAAATAAGGGTTCGAGTCTTAGTTCAAAAATTTTATGGGGTGTTACAGTAAATTACGAGAAATCCTATTTTCTCTATCCTCCTAAAATACCTAAATAAGTCGTAAAAGCTACTCTAAGCTTTGTAAGGAAGGAGAAGGAGATTTCTAGTGTGAAGATGGCGATATCTTGTGGATTTTTGGCTAAATTCACCGTCACGATGCCCGGAAAATAGGAATCGAAGACAAAATGTCATGAAATGTCTTGGCTCCCAGATAGGCTAGTTTTTTATGAATTGAGTAGTTATAATATGTGTTCACCATGTAATGTATGTAAATCAACAGTAGAATTATGCATTGGCCTTTGTGCACCGAACAAATTATGATTAAGCCCTAGGAAGAATCCTTAGATGATGAACTAGGGCTACGTATGGTCGAATTAATGGTTACATGATATATGTTGATGATTAGTCCATTGGAATGGTTGGGATTCTATGATTGTGCGTTGTATGGTAGTTATTGCTTCATTACGATACATGTATGTATGCCAATATTACATTGTTGATCACACTTGTTGTAAGCATGGATGGATAGAGGATGAACGCCATGAATCTTGAATTGTTGATATGATTATGAGAATGTACTTGCATTTGTGATTGTGGATTGTTAAATGGATCGGTTGCCACGTTCCGACATAGTTAACTTGGATCGGTTTCCATGTTCTGACATAACTACCTTGGATCGGTTGCCACGTTCTGGCATATCTATTGGATCGGTTGCCCCGTTCTGGCATAATTATGGGATCGGGTACCACGTTCCAGTATGCTAACAGTTTCGGTGTGGGTTCCATGAGAGAACCAATGATTCGATATAAATGGTGTATCTTGATAAATGAGTAACGATACCTTGTTCGTATATGATGATTGGCATGGTATTTCCCCGGAGTGCTATACGGTGATAGGAACATTAATTGTAAATATTGATAATATGGTATATGTTCGATATATGCACTTGATTTTATTTTTTCAATGGCAAGAAGTGGGGGTAGTGTTCGTAATGTAAATTGTTAGGAGAAATTCACCTTGAGAATGGGATTGGTGGTTAGTAGTTAGTAAGCTTGATATAATATACCACATGACGAAGGTGGGTTAATAATAATAAAGAGAAGGTGAGGGTATGACGTGACCGGCTAGTGGGCAATGTTGTAGTTGTGTTTGGGGACTTTCCATGTGTTAGAACTATTAGGCTATGATCAAGTACCTGGTAAGTAGGGGATTGAGAAGGTAGTTAGTAATCAGAGTACTAGTGTAAATTGGAGATGTTTCTAGTGAGAGAGTAAAGGTGAAGAAGCGAGTGGCTTATTTCATGATCTTACTAGTTGGTTTCTTATGTTATGTGGTAGGGGTTGGGTTAACCGATGATGTCTACCAGTACGTGTGTTTTGTACTAATACTGCTCTTTCTATGTCTTTTGACATAGTCTGGATGCAGGATTGGTGACGCTTCATTAGGTGAAGACGAAAAATTCTCTAGCAGCTTCTACTTTTCCCTTCCGCATGGTGGGAGTTGTGTCCTTGTTACTGTCCAGTTTGTAATCTTAGTAGCTCTTGTACCTGTTAAGACTAGATTCATGAGAATAGTTAAATTACTTTACAAGTGTTGACTAAAACTGTGTTAAAGATATTATTTATAAAATCATATTATTATATTTATCATTGTTTCCTTAAAATTTTCTGCATGTTTTAACTATTGTGATAAGAGGGTTCTCCTACTTAGGTGTTAGAGTGGCTCCCCGCACGATCCGGTGGGTTGTGTCGTGACAAATTGGTATCAGAACCTAGGTTACCGGTCTCCCAGTACAAGATTAAAATGTCGACTAGACTCTTGCTGATTGGTATGTTGACGTCCATATCTAATCTACAAGAGGCTAGGAAGCATTCTAGGAAATTGTTCCACTCATTCTCTCCCTTCGTGTGAAGTATCGCTTGTGGTGTAAGTTCAGCCCAATTGGTATCTCTCGATTCCAATTGGTATCTCAACGAAGTGAACCAAACGTCGTGGTCACGACTAAAGGAACACAAGCAAGCTAATTGGAACTGGGAAGGATCTAATTGGTATCTGGCCTTAGGGGCTATAAAGGGCATGGATGACCAGTAATGGTCATCTAAGGAACAAACTAACTAATGAATTGAATTTTTTTTTGCATTGTACCTTGTGAACTGTGAATGCATGATTCTTGTTGATTGAATTAACTGTGAATGAAAATTTGAACTTGTTGAATGTGATGATGTGATTACGTGTACTATAAATGGGAGTCTGAACCTTATTATGTGCAATATGATGGCCAATTGGTTTAAATTAGGCAAGTTGTAGATGTCTGGGTGTATCCTATGGATGTATGGGTGTGGTGCTAAGTTAATAAGAACGAGATAGTTTGTGTATCATCGGATTGACCGAGGGTAGACTATGACGATCCTAGCTATGAGAATTATTCTAAAAATTGTTGAGTAAACCTGAGAAACTTTGGAAAAATTTTAGAAAAGTGAAAATCCCCAGAAAAATCTTAGCAGAGGTCTTGCCTCCGTTTGGGCTGCTGCGGCGAGATTATTCCAACCAAGGCGAGCCCGCCAGAACGGGATGAGGAGAGGCAGAACCTCAGCCTGTCTTCCCTGTTTTTCCTAACCACAATTTTGGACCCCGAAGGGTATCCGAACAATCACGACGATTCCAAACAGTATTCAGCAATAGCAGTTAGTAGGTCATAACACCCTAAAATTAAAATATAAGATGCATCAGACAACAAAAACTAGCATCAATGTGCTTACAAAACTTAAAAGAGTCGAAAAGATAAAAAAAAGTTGTCTCGAAATTTACAAGCCAAAAGGGAGAAACAACAAAACCAATCAAGAACCATATGACTGAGAGGTGTCGGTGTCGGAATCTAACTCCTCCGGGGGTACCAAGCCTGTCACGGCCTCCTCCAAAACCAAAAACTGAATGTAATCATCCGTCCTTCTGCGCTATGGGAATCTCCTACCAGGGAGTGATGCAGGTAAACATGATCTTCACTGTCTTCCAGAGTCAAATCATCAGACGGTCCCTCGCTAGCTTCTTCCTCCTCTCCTGGCGCAGCTGGCGTCAGAGCATCTCAAGCTCTAGGGCAATGATGGGGGGAACTGAAACAGTGGAAGTAATAGGGCACCCCATCTTCCTCCACACGACTGCCAAGTCCTCCTCTACATGTGAAGCTGAAAGTGGGGATGAGTGTCGTCACCTCCCTCCTCGAATTAATGGTTACATGATATATGTTGATGATTAGTCCATTGGAATGGTTGGGATTATATGATTGTGCGATGCATGGTAGTTATTGCTTCATTATGATACATGTATGTATGTTAATGTTGCATTGTTGATCACACTTGTTTTAACCATAGATGGATAGAGGATGAACGCCATGAATCTTGAATTGTTTATATGATTATTAGAATGTACTTGCATTTGTGATTGTGGATTGTTGAATGGATCGGTTGCCACATTCCGGCATAGCTGACTTGGATCGGTTGCCACATTCCCGCATAGCTGACTTGGATCGGTTGCCACATTCCGGCATATCTAACTTGGATCGGTTGCCACGTTCTGGCATATCTATGAGATCGGTTGCCACGTTCCGATATAATTATTAGATCGGGTACCAGGTTTTGGTATGCTAACAATATAGGTATGGGTTCCATGAGAGAACCAACGATTTGATATAAATGGTGTGTCTTGATAAATGAGTAACGTTACCTTTTTCGTAAATTATGATTGACATGGTATTTCCTTGGAGTGCTATACGGTGATAAGGACATTAATTGTAAATGTTGATAATATGGTATATGTTCGATATATGCACTTGATTTTATTGTTGCAATGGCAAGAACAGGGGGTAGTGTTCATAATGTAAATTGTTAGGAGAAATTCACCTTCAGAAGGGGATTGGTGGTTGGTAGTTAATAAGCTTGATATAATATACCACACGACGATGGTGGGTTAATAATAATAAATAGGAGGTGCGAGTATGACGTGAGCGGCTAGTGGGTAATGCTGTAGTTGTGTTTGGGGACTTTCGATGTGTTAATATTCTTAGGCTATGATCAAGTACATGGTAAGTAAGGGATTGAGAATCTGGTTAGTAATCAAAGTACTTGTGTAAATTGAGGATGTTTCTATAGAAAGAGTAAAGGTGGAGAAGCGAGTGACTTATTTCATGATCTTACTAGTTGGTTTCTTATGTTATGTGTTGGGCGTCGGGTTGACCGATGATGCCTACCAGTACATGTGTTTAGTACTAATACTACTTTTGGTATGTCTTTTGACATAGTCTGGATGTAGGATTGGTGATGTTTCATTAGGTGGAGACGAAGAATTCTCCAGCAGCTTCTACTTTTCCCTTCCGCATAGTGGGAGTTGTGTCCCTGTTATTGTCCAGTTTGTAATCTTAGTAGCTCTTCTACCTATTTAGACTAGATTCATGCGAATTGTTAAATTACTTTACAAGTGTTAACTAAAAGTGTGTCTAAAGATATTATTTAAAAATCATACTATTAAATTTATCATTGTTTTCTTAAATATTTCCGCATGTTTTAACTATTGGGATATGAGGGTTCTCCTACTTAGGTGTTAGAATGGTTCACCGCATGGCCTGGTGGGTTGGGTCGTGACAAAAATATACTTTACTATTAAAAAATTATTTATTCCAATTCTGAGAAATTTAATTTGATCACATTTTCTTAGGTGAAATTGAGCTAGATTCCTACTTTTGAAGATTTTTGTTTGCAAGCTATTGTCTACATAGAAATATTTTTGAAGACTCAACGTGTTCCAATTATTGTTGGAGGGTCAAATTCGTACATTGAAAAACTTGTGGAAGACCTTGTGTTCATGTTTTAATAGAAGTCTGATATTTGCTTTATTTGGATCAATATAGAGCAATCAGTCTTGAACCGTAGAGTTGACATGAGGGTTGATCAAATGGTTAATGCAGGTAATTTTGTAATTGTTTTATGTATCAATCACGATATAATCATGCATCTAGCTAAAAACTTTTCTTATATAATTTTCTTAATAATGTTTTTGGTTATCAAATCTATGTTCCACTAAATAAAACTCTTCTTTAAATTTATGTTGCATGCAGGGCTAGTGGATAAGGTGCAGCAGATTTTCATTCCAGATGCAGATTACACCAAAAGAATCCGACGGTCCATTGGTGTCCCCGAAATGGATAGATATTTAAGAGATGAAACAAATATAGACAAAGATGATGAAAAAATTTATTGCTAATATCAAGCGTAATACTCGTTTATTAATTTGTCACCAACTTGACAACATTCAATGGTTACTAAACGAGAAAATGTGGTTGGTGCATCATATTATTGCTACTGACGTTTTCAAAGGAGATAGAAAAGAAGCTCTTGACGAAGCATGGTGGAATACTGTTTTGCAACAACGCGTGGATATTGTGAAAATATTTCTAAAAAACGATGATCACAATATTATTATTGAGTGAACATAAACTATCATTATCTCTATCTTGAGTTGTTTTGTCTCTTCGGCACTTTAATTTTGGACCTATTTTGTACAGTTTGTATCGCATTACAGATATATATATGTTATAACCCTTCTCTCTATATATATTATTCTTGGCTGTAAAAAAACTTGTTATTTATAGAGCAAATATTTAAGCTTTATAAAAAATATTTATTTTAAGTTCCGATCCAACCCAAGCCCCAAGTCCAAGTCCAAATCTTCTATATTTAATATATATTAATATAAATACGTTCTTACACAATTACATGAGATCATTCATAATGTTAAGGTAATAGAGTGAGAAAATAAATGACCATAAATGTTTGAGAAGATTCTAGCCTAAAAGAATTTGAAAGAATAAAATTCTTAACTCAAAATTTAAAATTGCTACATAGACAAAGAAGAGAAAGTAGTAAATTTTCAATCTATCGGTAAGGATCATTTAAGGAAATATATTTTACCTAATTCAATCACGGTGATGGAAGTTTGATTCAATAAAATCTTTATCTATTATTACATGATGCGCAAGTTAATATAAATACTCGTAATTGAAATAGTTATTGACAATGTTCCCTTCCCTCTAATGGAATTAGACTTAACACTTATTACGTGTTGTTAAATAGTGTAAGAATTGACGCATTATCACTTAAATATATTCCGTCAGAAATATTATCGAGTTCTTTTTACAATCCTTTCGTAATCGACCTTTTCGTGAATTCTGTTGTGATCTCATAACAATGTACATTTAGGAACGTCATCCTAAAATTATTTAAGGAGAAAATGGTCTAAACCTTCCCCCCCTCCCAACCTATACCCGAAATCTCAACTACACACTCCAACTTCAAGGGTGTCCTATCACCCCTCTAAACTATTTAAAAATGAAATAAATAACCCCTTAAAATGATATAACCACTCATGTGTCTTGTGGTGAAACACACGTACTTGACACGTGTTTCTCACCAATTAATCTTTTTTAATTATTTTTTCTCCTTTTTTTTTATCCTTTCTTCCTCAATTATTTTTCAACCTTAATTCTTTGTGAAAGTTTTGATTTAAAATAATATTGAGGGATTTAAATCCAACTTGGGAGAATTTATTTATTTTTGTTGAAGATTTAATTACCTAGTGTAGTTGTAGAGAAATGTAGACTTGCCGCCTCCTCCATCCTTTTCTTCAACCCCGCTGCTAAAAAGATTGATATCACCGCCACCATCTCCCCCTCCACCTCCACAACCCCTAAATGTTGTACTACGAATACACTATGATCTAATCCTTTCAGGTTAACTTCCACATTATCTCTTAGTTATAGGAGTTTTAAAAAAAAAAACAGATGAGGGATTTTGAATAGAGATCTAGAAGCCAAATGATTTTTTTGGAGTTGAAGAAAATGATGAACGCGGCGGCGGATTTTGAACATAGATCCAATCCTTGGTTTCCACCTTTATCACCTTCCATCTCTTCACCGTTAACTCTTTCACTTTCTTCACCTGCTCAAAGTTTTAACCCAAAAAATATTTGTTGTCTTGTCAATGAATTGAATACAAAGCTTAGTCTTCTATAACAAATAAATTTAATCTAAACCCCTCTTTAGTATATAAAGTAGTTGAATTTATATTCAACAGTAAAAAAGAAGTATCTTTCTTCAAAAAGTTAAGAACACTGATATGTAAAGACACAAAATCTTATAAAGAGAAGAAAAATTTTGATGGATTGATTTAGATTACAAATTACTTCTTTACAAAAATTAAAAATTAATTAGGAGATGAATTCCAAAAAGGTTGCCGAAAAATCTTCAAACTCCGACCATGGCAAAATTTAGATCAGGAAAATAGTTTAGATAATAAGAAAGAGAAAGAAAACAATGAAAAAAGAAAGAGAAAAAATTATCAGAAAGAAAATAAAAAAGAAAAAGCAGTCAGCACACTCGCTCAAAGAGAGTTAAGGCACTCTCTGTGCCAACTCAGAATTTCAGGAGTTATTTCTTTCATTTTTAAGTAGTCCAGGGGGTGATAGGACACCAATAAAGTTGAAGTGTGTAGTTGAGATTTCATGTATATGTTGGAGGGGTTTTGGACCATTTTCTCGCTTAATCACCAAAATTCAAGGTGACATATCTGTATATTTTTCAAGAACTATTCTTATCCTAAAATATGTGAATTATATATATATATATATATATCACATTTTTACTATAAAAGCCCAGTTGCTTGTGATCTCCTAACAATGTACATCTAATAACTTTATCCTAAAATATATTTAATAATAATTACCAAAATTCAAGTTGACATATCTATAATTTTTTCAAAAGTCATTCTTATCCTAAAAGATATCAGTAATTTTGAATATGTTATGTTAATTAATAAGTCCGCAAACAGATTTTACTAAAAAAGCTTAATGCAATTTCTTTCATAGCCACCATCAAGAAAAATATTTTGTTTTGTACAAAGTATATTCCATCTCAAGCAAGGTTTCTACTATTAACCTTATACTTACAAGATTTTTTAATGTCTGACTGTATGCATGAGTTGTTTTCATGAGATTATTTACTATTGTAAATTAATTATTATTTTGATTTTATTTTATGTGTATCTAAAATGAATACTTTCATCAACAATAACAAGTTCAACAAGAAGAAAGTGGTGTTCATAATGGGAGCAACAGGAACGGGAAAATCCCGTCACTCTATTCACCTTGTCACCCATTTTCGAGGAGAAATAATCAACTCAGACAAAATGCAAGTATATAAGGGACTTGAAATTGTTACAAATAAGATCACACACACTGAGAAACAAGGTGTACGACACTATTTGTTAGGTATATATATTTATTTCCAACAATAATTATATCAAATGACTACCTAGATAATTTAATAATAGTAATTATAGATTCTAGTAGAAAAAATTACTTTACTATTAAAAAATTATTTATTCCAATTCTGAGAAAGTTAATTTGATCACACTTTCTTAGGTGAAATTGAGCCAGATTTCGACTTCACAACTAAAGATTTTTGTTTGCAAGCTATTGTCTACATAGAAATATTTTTGAAGACTCAACGTGTTCCAATTATTGTTGGAGGGTCAAATTCGTATATTGAAAAACTTGTGAAAGACCATGTGTTCATGTTCAAATAAAAGTATGATACTTTCTTTATTTGGATGGATGTAGTGCAATCCGTCTTGAACCGTAGAGTTGACATGAGGGTTGATCAAATGGTCAATGCAGGTAATTTTTGTAATTGTTATATGTATCAATCAAGATATAATTATGCATCTAGCGAAAAACTTTTCTTATATAATTTTCTTAATAATATTTTTTGTTATCAAATCTATGTTCCACTAAATAAAACTCTTCTTTAAATTTATGTTGCATGCAGGGCTAGTAGATGAGGTGCGATATATTTTCAATCCAGATCCAAATTACACCAAAGGAATTCGACGGTCCATTGGTGTCCCTAAAATGGATAGATATTTAAGAGAAGAAACCAATATAGAAGAAGATGATCAATCAAACAAGATGATTCTTCAGTCATCGATTGCTAATATCAAGCGTAATACTCGTTTATAAATATGTCACAAACTTGACAAGTTTCAACGGTTAATAAATGAGAAAACGTGGTTGCTGCATCATATTATTGCTACTGACGTTTTCAAAGGAGATAGAAAAAGAAGCTCTTGATGAAGTATGGAGGAATACCATTTTGCAACAATGCGTGGATATTGTGAAAATATTTCTCAAAAATGATGATTACAATATTATTATTGAGTGAACATAATCTATCGTTATCTCTATCTTGAGTTATTTTGTCTCTTCAGCACTTTAATTTTTGACATATTTTGTAAAGTTTGTATCGCATTACAGATATATATATGATATGACCCTTATTTCTATATATATTATTCTTGTCTATAAAAACATTGTTATTTATAGAGCAAATATTTAAGCTTTATAAAAAAAATAAAATTAAAGTTCGGATCCAAGCCCAATCCTCAAGTCCAAGTCCAAGTCTTCTATATTTAATATATATTAATATAAATACGTACCTACACAATTACATGAGATCATTCATAATGTTAAGGTAATAGAATGAGAAAATAAATGACCATAAATGTTCGGGAAGATTATACCCTAAAGGAATTTGAAAGAATAGAATTCTTAACTCAAAATTTAAAATTGTTACATAGAAAAAGAAGAAAAAATAGTAAATTTGCAATGTCTCAGTAATGATCATTTAATATAATATATTCTACTTAATTCAATCACGGTGATGGAAGCTTGATTCAATAAAATCTTTATCTATTATGAAATGTTGCACAAGTTCATATAAATACTCATAATTGAAATAGAAATAGTTATCGATAATTGTCCCCTTCCCTCTAATGGGATTAGACTTAACTTTTATGACGTGTTGTTAAATAGTGTAATAATTGACGCATTATCACTTGAATATATTACGTCAGAAATATTATTGAGTTCTTTTTACAATCCTTTTGTAATCGATCTTTTTGTCAATACTATATGTGATCTCATAACAATGTACATCTAGAAACATCATCCTAAACTTATTTAAGCTTAATCACCAATATTCAAGGTGACGTATCTGTATATTTCTTCAAGAACTATTCTTATCCTACTGAAGCAATAATCACATTTTTCCTTCTGAAGCAAGGTTTCTACTTATTAACTTTATATTTACAAGATTTTTTAATAGCTGATTGTATGCATGGGTGGTTTTCTTGACATTATTTACTATTGTAAACTAATTATTATTTTTATTTAATTTTGTGTCTAAATGAATGCTTTCATCAACAATAACAAGTTCAACATGAAGAAAGTGGTGTTCATAATGGGAGCTACAGGAACGGAAAAATCCCGTCTCTCTGTTGGCCTTGCCACCCATTTTCATGGCGAAATAATCAATTCAGACAGATGCTAGTATATAAGGGACTTGAAATTGTTACAAATAAGATTACACACACTTAGAAACAAGGTGTACGACACTATTTGTTAAGTATTTATATTTATTTCCAACAATATTTATATCAAATGTTTACCAAAATAATTTAATTGTAGTAATTGTTAATTCTAGTGGAAAATATATTTTACTATTAAAAAAATATTTATTCCAAATCTGAGAAAGTTAATTTGATCACACTTTCTTAGGTGAAATTGAGCCAGATTCCGAATTCACAGCTCAAGATTTTTGTTTCAAAGATATTGTCTACATAGAAATTTTTTTGAAGACTCAACGTGTTCCAATTATTGTTGGAGGGTCAAATTCGTATATTAAAAACCTTGTGGAAGACCCTATGTTCATGTTCAAATATAAGTATGATACTTACTTTATTAGGATTGATGTAGAGCAATCAGTCTTGAACCGTAGATTTGACATGAGTGTTGATCAAATTGTCAATGCAGGTAATTTTTGTAATTGTTTTATGTATCAATCAAGATATAATCATGCATTTAGCTAAAACTTTCCTTACATAATTTTTTAATAATATTTTTGGTTATCAAATCTGTGTTCCACTAAATAAAACTCTTCTTTAAATTTATGTTGCATGCAGGGCTAGTGGATGAGGTGCGACAGATTTTCATTCCAAATGAAGAATACACCAAAGGAATCTGACGGTCCATGGGTGTCCCTGAAATGGACAGATATTTCAGAGAACAAACAAATATAGACGAAGATGATGAATCAAAGAAGATTATTCTTCAATCGTCAATTGCTAATATCAAGCGTTATACTCGTTTATTAATTTGCCACCAACTTGACAATATTCAATGGTTAATAAATGAGAAAATGTGATTGGTGCATCATATTATTGCTACTGACGTTTTCAAAGGAAATAGAAAAGAAGTTATTAACGAAGCATGGAGGAATACCGTTTTACAACCATGCCTGAATATGTGAAAAAATTTCTTAAAAATGAAGATCACAATATTATTATTAAGTGAACATAAGCTATTATTATCTCTATCTTTAGTTATTTTGTCTCTTCGGCACCTTAATTTTGGACCTATTTTGTACAGTTTGTATCGCATTATATA
>JAJOOH010009702.1:0-14249 GCA_029582605.1 Solanum gracilifrons | reverse complement strand
TGAATTTATTATTTTAAGAGTAATAATTTGAAATTAATCAAATTACATTACCAAGATATACATGTTTTTATCTTATATTAATAATATTAATGAATTTACTATTTCAAAGAATAATAAAATGAAATTAATTATCTATGTATTTTGAAAATCCTCAATTACTCCTCTAATTAAGGAAATAAGTTACAACCAATTAATTTAAATAAATAAATTTTGTATCTCAATTTTAAAATTCAGTAGATATATGTATCTCATGGATTCAGACTCATGTATCCTAATCATAAAATATGATAGAGGAAGTAATATTTGAAACTATTGAGAATCTTAATAATTAAGACCTAAACTAGTGGGATTGATGTGATTTGCCCACACATAAAACTAGTGGGCTTTTTCTTCATCACAATGAGAGTTTTCTCCCGGCCCACATAAATTGTTTTCAGCTTTTGAAATTCTTGTTTCCGAATAACTCCTTCATTAAATAATTAATAGTCACACAAATATGAATAATTTATTTTAAATTATTCATTTTAAAGAACTTCCTTTTTTTTATTAAATTCGGTTTCAGTCATATATCACAGCATAAAATGAATGAAGGAAATACTTAAAAGTTAGCTTCTGCTGTTTCAAGAGTTTGTTGAGCTTCTTGTGGATTAAAGTCACTACCAAATAGAATATGTTTCTTTCCATTCCTCGTGAGCCACTTGTTTCTCCGAAATAAGAGATTAAAGTCATCTTCCTCCTTTTTCCCAAAAAGTCGATAACATTTTATTTTAGGTGTTATGATTTCCTTATTAGTTCAATCTAAGAAGAATGACACATTTATGTATTGGAATACTTTGATTCAAAATTTTATATTTTACCTTTAATTAGATATTTTCAGAGTCAAGAAATCTTCTAACATATTAATTAAGAGTACATTTTTTCCCCATAAAATTTCATGTCCAACAAGATTATGTGACACAAATTGAAATTGGAGGAGTACTAAAGGTAGCACCATGGCAAGATCTCGAATCATTCAAAGGTGTTACATAGTGATCAATGAAATGAGTCGACAATCAAGAGATTTCATATTTATATTAAAGTCTAGACAATATCATTAGGTGAGCTCTTTCTACTTGTATTGATTAAAACTAGCAGATATCTCGTAGAATCGTGCTAAAGTTGTCTAGTGGGACGACCTGATATTCCGCTCATCCCATAACATAAGCTTAGTGGGACGAGATGAGACTAGTGTTTCATGTCCCACTTCCATTCCCGTCACCCCCCCCCCCCCCTCCTAGTCCATACCTAATCCACGCCCACTTAAATTGTTCTACCCCATCAGTCAGTCTTTAGATGCACACAAACAGACTCGAACACTCCGCTAACGAAAATAGAAATTTATAAGAAGATATCATAAGAAAATAAATGAAGTTTAATGTATTGACATGACTATTCAACACCACGCTTGTACATTTATTGCTCAAAATTAATCTTCTTCAAACCTACTGCCATTATGTCTTTGTCCCATGGTAGTACTGCACCTACAAATCCTGGAAACTTTTTGACTATTTTGTTTATCTAATTAGTTTTTACCATATACGTATATTATTCTAGTCGATTATCGTCTAGTCTCCTATTAGCGTATGATTAAAATTCATATATATATATATACATAAGTACAAATTTTCGTAGATATACAATAACAAATACTGTCGAGTATATATATCTCATACATAAATACAATGATACACGAACGTTTTCATATTGATAATAGTATACACACACATTCCTTTTTTTTTAATCTAAAGATCTTACTAGCAATACTATTCAATGTTTACATCAAATTATTCACTAGATTAGAACTAATTTATCTACATGACTTTTATTTTTATTATATATATAAAAAAAGGTTGTTCAATTAATTAACTAGCATATTACATAGGCGTTTGCCCATGAAATATTTCCCCCTAAAAAAGTCAATTCAGTTTTGGTTATATCATTGGACTGATTATTTGAATAAATTATTTATTTGTGAGTGAATGGAAAGTGGTCAATAACCGCTCAAGAATATGAGACTGTTCCTCCTTTAACCAGATGTCTCGAGTTCAAATTTTAAATATGAAAAATACTTAGTAAGAAATGTGTCTCTTCGAATAAGGCCCTACACGACACAAGACTCCAATATAGATATCAGAAATCGATGAAAATTTTAAAAAGAGAGAAAGAAAAAGGTGGTCAATGAAGAGTAGAGGAAAAGGAGACTGAATAGTGTAATGAAACTACAAGCTCAGTTAGCTAAAGCTGCTTTAAAGAGAGGCAAAAAGAATTTTTTTTTAAAAAAAAGACAGATTGAGAGAGACGCTAAATATGGTAAATCATAACGAATCAGTTCTTTTCGACCAAAAGCCAAAAGGATCGTTTCTGTTCCGTTGATTTCTCGTATGGTCATTCAAAAATAAAAGATAGCGTTGGAGCAATAGCGACCTATAAGTTTCGCATCTTTTTTTTGCGTTAGAGTCATTCAATATAAAAAATGTATACTATTAGGAAAATAGTTGTTGGTGCGTGAGTTATGCCAAATACCTAATTCGTGTCTATTTTGTTAGGGTTTTTCCCTGATTTTCTTACCTTATTTGAAGTTTATTTTTTTCTAAAAGAAAAGACAACATTACCATAAATGTTTTACTTTTTTCTGAAAGGAAAATATAATTTTCTTCCATATTTGGTTTATTCTTTCCTTAGAGGAAAAGTTTGGAGATCTATAAATTGAAGATCCCTATTCTCAAAGCTGAACAAAATAGCATCTACAATGTAGTTTTTTAAGAGTTTAGTTTATGGGGGGATTTTCTCCTAAACATATTTATACATTTTTAGTAATTAGTTTTCAATATGTAGGTTGATTGACCAAACTATAATAATATTATATCTTTAGTATGTTTTTATTTGTCATCTGATTTGTCAACTATATGATTTGAAATTGTATCTGATTTGTCAACCATATGATTTGCAATTGTAAGCTCTCGCATGACGTCTTATTCACCTTCATAACCCAACATATTTTACTTGTAGTGGGGTTGACAATACCTAGGTCCATGAATAAGCACACAACAGACCTGTGAGTCAAATCCTGAATAAAGAATATTTAGATCTGAGCGTGAAAGAGGTAATGAATGGAATGAATCTCATTGCGATCAACTTGGACAATTCAACTCTTTTGAGTTAAGTGCAAAACCTAATTTACATGCATGGCATAACTAACATATTTCATATATAGTACATACACGAATTTAAATTAATCGTATTATTGAATAAGGTGAGTGGAACATTGAAGTTAGTGCCACACTGCTTTACCTGAACCATAACTGGACTTATAAATCTTCCAAAATAGAGACTGATGGAAAGATGGAGTAGTTCATTGTATATATGTGTGGTAACCGTTTTCAAAAAGTAAGAAGAAAATATATAGAGAGGTCATTCAAAATTAAACTATATTGTCATTAGCAATTGTCACATTTGCATTGTCTTGTCACATCAAAGTTGGTCTCTTAATAAGAAGTGACCACCTAGTAATGTTTCATGCATTGGCTTGGGCTGACCCTTTTTTGGATTTTATGATTATTGAGTATAGTGGTAAAACCAAGATTTAAAAATGGTATAGTTAAGTTTATATACGTAGATCAAGAACATGTTGATTCAGACAATCAAAACACGTGGTTTGTATATATATATGTGTGTGTGTGAACAAGGCAAAATAAATATATAATTGAAATGAAGTATTGAATTAAGTAAATAGAATGAGTCTGAGATCTGGCGTTAGTAGATACGAGTCTAGCTTGATCTTATTAATATGACTTAGAACTAAGGAAAATTTAACTAGCTACAAGGAAAATTGGATATCGTCCCTATCTAAGATATTTAATTTTCTTACAAAAGGGTGTTATGCTATATAAGTTACCATGACCTGATCAATTCGATCAAGACACTCATTTATTTTCATCTTTCAAATATTTAGGTATATGATCACGAATATAGGAATATTTTTGTTAGATGGTTTTTCCTTTTAAATTGAGAAATTAAGTTCAATTAAATAACTTGTCTATATTTTGGGTTTTCACTATGAACTCCACTTGATAATTTTCTCTTTTAAATGCTTTTCTATAATGAATTGTGTCTTCAACAACACAAATGACTTATTTTATTGGGTAATGAGTAATCACCAATAGTTAATTTACACTAAGTTTGAGATATTTTTTTTTTTTTTGGTTCACATGCAATCATAATGCAATTTTTGGTGATACTTCAAGTGAGTGTGCAGAAAGACAAATAAGACTAGTCATAAAAGTAGTAGAAAACTTTTCCTATTTGTCACTATACTATTCTTCATTTTTGAAGTCCAAAATATTCTGTCTTAACAAAAATGTAAATACTATGATACATTTTCATCACTTGGTTCCATGTGATGTTAGTCATAGACCTACCATGCATGTTCCTAATCAGAACGTGAAGTCAGAATTTAAAGTTTATTACTCATAGTTCTGAACTTGTCATTATATTTAGGAGGCATCTCTGACGATCTATATTTAATATTTTTTGAGTTTGGCTTATTATCTTAATTCCACTCAAATTGAAAGATGGGAATTTGGAGGTCATCATCTTAGTGCCACTCAAAAAATTTGAAGTATTGTGGACTTGGTTATGATTAAAAGTTTGTCTAAAAAAGGAAGAAGTCAAAGGATTTAATAAGAAAGTGGATTTTCCAATTGGGTGGCCTTTACTTTAACATACTTATATGGGTTATGTTCCCTCAAAAGTAAGTATGATCAACAAATAAGGTAATAAAGCAATTTGGTGGCCTTTGCTTGAAATGGATAGCTGTTAGCTATGTAGATAAATTATGATGTGATATTGTTCGTTATGAGTCTAGTCTCATTCTATTATTTTCTCTAAGAGGCGTATAGTTTTCGTTTTTTTTTAACTATTAATTTGAAACTTTGTTTGGACATCTAACAGTTCGCCATCAAACTCAGTTTCATGTGGCTCATACCATGACACTTACGAATCTTCTCCTCGAAGTAAATTTTAATGGCCTACTATCACAATTCACGAGTCAATTTTTGAGATTCACTATATATCACCCATATGCCCGAGCACTTATGGCCACAGAAGCCTAGAGCTAGTTCATCTTGTACGTGTGCATATCCAAGCTATCTTTGGTATGATAATCGATCGAGCTACAACACTCTCATATCAGTATCTCCATATTCTTCTAGTTGAATCACACGACTTCATACAATTGTTGAATTAAGTTAGATAAAAAACACTCTTGACATGATCGTATGATATTATTTGCTTCATCATAGAATTTGATTTTCCCCCAAAAAATCTCATATCATATAAATATAATTCTACATCGTGTATGTATTTTGCAATCTTTTCAACAATCAATATAATTATTTATTTACACATTCAATAAAATTAACATTCTATCGTAAGTTAAACTTTGATCATTTAAAAAATATTTATACTTAATATTCCAGATTTATTTCAAGAAAATTAATCAGTGCCTAGCTCACTTTAAATATCTTTATTGTCCCCCTTTTCATTACTTTTTATGGCTCTTCTCAAAACTTATATTTCTCATTAATTAAATCTAAAGTACGTTTTTATCATATAATTACTCATAAAGCCAATATAAATTGTATAAAATTACTCACAAGCTAGTTTAAGTCTCTAGAATTAAAATCAATTTTAGGAATCTTTGGAATCATTATTTTTAAGTCGTAATCATTATATTCTTTAAATGTCACGTAGTAAAAGATCATGAAAATAACAGTAAATATTTTTACCACTTCTTTTTCCCTATTAGGAAATTCTGTTCGAGTCAAAGATGAATCCAAAAAATTACTTATGAAATCTTTTTGTATAGTTGAAGATAATAATAACTTGAATATAAAAATTAATTGATTCCTGTCCCACTTGGTTTACCACTTGTCATTTTTTTTTTATAAAAAAATTCACTCAATGTTTGGAGTCTTCATTGGAGCTCTGAGTAAATTCGGATTGCGCACTGATTTAAGGCTCATTTAGTGGTTGTGCTCCCAATAAAATTTTCTCTATACCCAAAGTTCAAATCAAAACTCTGATTAAGGATCGAGCGATCCGTATCACAAGTCACAACACATGTTGGGCACTTGGCATCTTTTATTTCTTACTTGATCGACCTCAGCTAGAATTTGTGACACATACAATGAAAAAAATTTGAAACAATTAACTAGAATTTAATGTATATCAAATTAATTATTGCATAGTGAAAAAAATTTATATATGCAAAGTGAGTTGCTCTCTAGTCGTGATTAGAAATTTCACTAAAAATATTCAAAAATTTTGTAATACGCCTCTAAAAAGTTATTTTGATCTATATATACACAATATTGTCTTATATGCATAATATAATTTTTCTAATAAACTTTTAAGATAAACTAAAAAAAATAAGATATCTTAATTGAAATGAAGAAATTATTAAAATTTAAGATAAAAATAGGATTTTGAAAAATTTAATGTGAAGGGGTAGTTGATGACTTTTTTTGTCAAACCCTAATTTAATTTGTCAGATTTTTGGTCTATACTCTATAGTGTTAATTTGCCAAGTCAAAATTGGCCGACCCTTTCTAACTAGGAAATACAATGTGTCTTCTCCAAGTTCTAAAGGTTGAGAAACAAATATAAATTTTATTATACCTTAATTAGTCTCTCACTTTATACGATTTATTTTTCTTTTTAATATGTTTGTAAAAAGAATCGTAACGAGTTAACAACACATTATGTGAAGCAATGTCATAAAGAAAAAAATGCTTCTTGATCCGACAAAACTATTTAAAATTAGTTTTTAGATTATATCTTTACATAACATGATTTGTGCTATTGTATGCTTTAATAAAAGTTTGTTCTTTTATTGTGAGATAAGAGATAAAATGGGAAAATTGAACTTTCGTTAATGGTATAGCTATCTAATAAATTGAACTATTAAAATGAAATTCACCCGATGTTTAATATTTTGGAGCTTGATTAAATTGAATTCTTTTTTAAAAATTTCACTTTGGAACATATACGATTTAGAATTTGAAGTTTATACCTTCTTATAGTGACCTTAATATTAATGTTACAGTTATAACTGAATTTTTAATTAATAATTTATTATGAATATATGAAGTTTGAACAAAAATCATAGAATTCAAGTTTACGTGAATTCTTAATCAACCTTTTGAATCTGTTCTTACTTTTAAAGGTACATTACTTTCTACACAAAACTCGAACACAAAACCTCGTATTAATATTATATTATGTTAATTTATAAATTATTACAACTTTTTAGAAATATATAATTTTAAAATATTTAATATGTTTAATAAAATTTCTAGTTCCGTCATTTCGATCGAATAGGGGAGATGGGTGATGAAATGACAATTCAAACGTCAAATCGGAGGATGTCAAATCATTAGACAGTATGTGATATGTTGTCAATCACTGCCCTTCCATTTCTTCCCTTTTGTTTTTATTTCTCTTATTTTCCCTCTATTCATTGCTCTAAACAATTTATACAATATATTTTTTTCATCTTTTCCGATATTTTAGATTCAAGTGTTCTTAGGTACAAAATTGCTTTTATTAGAAAGCATTTTACATTTTTATGAGAGATTTTTTTATGTGAATTTAAATTTAATCGAACTTCAATATATGTATCAAAAACCAAATGAGAAAAAAGTTCTATGTAAAGTGCAAATTGTGAATATGAATCAATCGATCTTAATAACTTTTTTCCATCAAATGATATTCAAATACAAAATAGATTTTGTTAATTGCTAAATATATGTAGTTATTAATCAAATTTTATAAAATAAAAATTCTGATTCCGCCGATCCTTTTATTCAGGAAGGTTTGATTTGGAAGTGCCAACTTATCCAAAGCTACTATGATATAGTGGTTATTAAATAAAATTGTGTGTGGTAGTAATAAACATTATTTAAGCACTTGATGTAATTTAGTCGCTTTGAACAATAAGTAGGTGTTTGGCCATGCGATATCATATCACGATATGGTATCGTGAGATGAAATTAATGTTTGGACGTGCGATTTTACGCTGATTCCATTTCATGATTTCATATCATGAAATGTGATTCCATATTCTTCAAAAACCATGATATGAAATTATATGGTAATTCCATATCATGATTTGAGATATTTTAATACAAAAATTGATCCACGAGTTATATTTTGTTAAAACAACCCTACATTTATATCTACTAACCATTTATTTCATATGTAAATAAAATTTATAATCACATCATTACTTTTTAAAATTTATTATTCTCACCGACATAAAATTTATTATTCACACCAACATATAGTCACTTTAACTCACACCAACCGATTGTTAAAGTGATGAAATATTTATAATCTATGAGCATGAAAATATAGGTGTGGATGTTATTGACCAACAAATGACTCAAAGTAACAATGTTGGTTTGTCTTCTCGGTCACATGATCGAGAAATGCAAGTTCAATGTGAGAAAATTGTATATACTATGTGAGAGGATTATATTAAAGACTAGTACCCTACAATTTATGTTTAATTTTTTTATTAAATTAAAGTTAGATAAAACAATTACTTAAGTGGAGAACAAATAACTTTGTAATAATTTATTATGTTGTTTTATAAATTTTTGTTTATTTGATAAGATTGAATAAACAATTGGGGCTATTTTAATAGTTTTACAACTTATGTGATTTTTATGTTTATGAGAAAATATACAACACAAAAATTTCATATCGCATGTCCAAACAAAACTTCAATTTCATCTCATGATTCCATATGATGATACCATATCATGATATTATATCGCATGGCCAAATGGGTCCTAAGTTTCATCATTTTAGGAGTTACTACTAATTTTTTTAGGGTGTGAACAAAGGTAAAATATAGTAAGTAATATTTTTTCTGTTTTAATTTATTTTGTATTTTTTTAGTTCGTTTAAAAATAATGACACTTATATTAATATATAAAACCATATCGTTAATAAAGATGAAATAAAAAATTTAAAGTTAAATTTATTTGTAAATATCAAAAGAAATCATTCATTTTATTATAGATTAAAAAAATGAAACAAAAATAAGTACATAAATCAGGTTTTTAACTGTTTGCTCTTCTTCAAAGAGTACAGGAGCAAACGAGAATAATGACATTGTACCGTATAGCATATATATATATATATAATATATTATGAATTCATACCTATAGTACTATTTAACCTTTTAATATAAATTTATATTTTACATCACAAATTTAAATTTAAATGAACTCGATATTATAACCGTTCATCTGTCCTTGAATCAGGACGAGTCTACATACAACTAATTACAAGTAGACAAAAGGAAAAAGAAAGAAAAGTTACACATAAAATTATAGGCTTATAGCACCTATTAATATTAATTAATGCAAGAAAAACTTAGTAGCTAGATAGGCTAACAGTAAGTAAATTTAATTAAATTATACTACATTTTCCAAGAACCTTTAATTCACAAGATCACTAAATTAAATACCTTCCCAAGAAAGATATGCATGTTTAATTAGGCATAAATTGACCATCTCCCTATCCTACCCTCCCACATTTATTTAAATTTTGTATCACATAATGTTGATGTTGCTAAAGTCAAACTTTTCATTACGGAGTACTTAGTTAACCATTAGTTAATTTTCAATTAAATTTTAATCAATTTCTAAACAATATACCATTTTGATAGTAGCGGAATTAAATCTTTATTAAGAGGTAAAAAACATGAATGATAAGTACAATATCTATCCTTCTCATGACACTTAACGATTCTATATGAACTCCTATTACAATCAGAAAGTGAAAAAAGATTGATATGTTAATGTTAGGCACGTCCACACCTAGCTAGAATTATGAATGTAAGTTAGAGCTTAAAGTCTTAACATATTTCAACAAACTACTACAATCAGAAAGTGAAAAAAAGATTACTAACTTGGGCATGTCCACATCTAAAATTACGAGGATGATTTAGAGTGTAAAGTCTTGACATTTCAAAACAGATAAAGTTAATAAACAAATTTAAAAAATCAATATTTTTTTTAATTGTTTTTTTTTTAATACCTTAGCCGTCCATAATAGCCACCCACCCATCCTCTCACAAAAAAAATATCTATCCACATAGCAAAACAGAAACTACATCACTAAAGAGAGAATCTCACAAGAAATAACAATAATAATAGTCTACTTCTTTCATCATCTTATACTAGAAAAAAAAAAAACAACTAACACAAAATCATCTTCCACTATGTGAATTAAAATCCACCAATTTTTTTTTTCCTCTCTACTTTTATTTTTCTCATCTATACAATTTATAACAATATGAGTAGTACTCTTGAAGATTCCTTAAAAACTCTCTCTTTAGATTATCTAAATCTCCTCATCAATGGTCAAGCTTTTAGTGATGTTACTTTTAGTGTTGAAGGCCGTTTAGTACATGCTCATAGATGTATATTAGCAGCTAGGAGCCTTGTGTTCAGAAAATTCTTCTGTGGGCCTGAGTCGCCTGGTGGCGGCTCAGACCCTTCCGCGGGCTTTGGAAGCCCGCGGACTAGTACTACCAGTAGTTCACAGGTAGTAATACCTGTGAACTCAGTAGGATATGAAGTGTTTTTGTTGATGTTGCAATTTTTGTATAGTGGACAAGTTTCAATTGTGCCACAAAAACATGAACCAAGGCCTAATTGTGGAGAGAGAAGCTGTTGGCATACACATTGCACATCAGCCGTTGATCTTGCACTTGATATACTCTCAGCCGCTAGATCTTTTGGTGTTGAACAACTTGCTTTGCTTACTCAGGTATTTTTAACTTTATCGGATTTACTGTTGTGTTGTTCTGACTATTCGAAAATATTGTTGAACAAATATGGATCCTTTGAATTTAACATGGTTTTAGAGGATTTAATACATGTGCGGCAATATTTTTGAAGTCGTTCGAGAAAATATACAGTGGAATCTTGTTCTTAGTTGTGTCATTTCATTAGATGTTTATTTGATTTCATGTAAAAGATTTTGAGTTTCTTGAAATGTTCCTCTTGTCTATATGTTTTTTCTAAATTTGGTTCTTGATTTTTGCAGTGGTCATGTCTTTCAATAGTGATTTATATACCCCCAATCAAATCTACTTTCCTAATTTGGTTTCATGAACCAATATTAAAAAATGGAATTATTTGATGTTACCCTACATATAATCAAGATTTTGCATAAAAAACTCAATTGTTTGATGGTCTTTGATAAGAAAGATTACTTTCTAAATATGTCAAATAATCACATTAGTGACATTTGTGTTTTTTTTTTTTAAATTTTATTTGACTTGTTTGAGATTGAGACGTAGTTATTGTGTTTGATTTTGCAGAAGCAATTGACAAGCATGGTCGAAAAAACTTCAATTGAGGATGTGATGAAAGTTTTAATTGCTTCAAGAAAACAAGACATGCCTCAACTTTGGACTACTTGTTCCCATTTGGTTGCAAAATCAGGTCTTCCACCTGAAATCTTAGCGAAACACCTTCCTATTGATGTTGTCGCGAAAATCGAGGAAATTCGCCTTAAAACTTCATTAGCAAGAAGATCCTTGATCTCTCACCATCACCACCACCAGCACGACCTAAGTTCAGCCTCAGAGCTCGAGGACCAAAAAATTCGACGAATGAGACGAGCCCTTGACTCATCCGACGTTGAATTAGTCAAACTTATGGTCATGGGAGAAGGACTAAATCTCGATGAATCGATCGCGTTGCATTATGCGGTCGAGAATTGTAGCCGGGAGGTTGTTAAAGCGTTACTCGAGCTCGGTGCAGCCAACGTGAACCACCCGGCCGGTCCAGCTGGCAAAACCCCCCTCCACATTGCATCCGAAATGGTGTCACCCGACATGGTGGCAGTCCTACTAGACCACCACGCGGATCCAAATGTTAGAACGATGGATGGGATCACTCCACTCGATATTCTTCGAACCCTAACTTCCGATTTCCTATTCAAAGGTGCTGTCCCGGGGATCAATCACATTGAACCTAACAAATTAAGACTTTGCCTCGAGCTAGTTCAATCGGCCGCGATGGTAATTTCTCGAGAGGAAGAAAATACAAACAACGTTCCATCTTCCACCGCGATATTCCAACATATAAACAACGAAGATCATGGTTCTAGCGCGACCAATGTGGGAGGTAATAACCTCAATCTAGACTCGAGGATGGTGTATTTGAATCTAGGTGCTGGTACTTCGATTTCACAACAGATGGGGTGCAACAAAATGACGAACGAGGATGATCATGATAATAGTCACAATAAACAAAATAGGCATAGTGGATTTGACCCATCGTCGATGTATCGTCCATATTCATGATGAGTATTTTCTATCTTTTATTTATCTATCTAATTTCTCTTTTACTAGATAGATAAAAAAATTGTCTATGATCATTATGAAACAAAAATGGTAATGATAAATTAAAGTATAATATATGATGGTCGAGAAATCTCATGGGATATTATTAATTACTCGATTTTTCATTAGTACTATGTTTCTTCTCTATCTTTTTTTTTTTTTTTTTTACCATCTATGTGTTGGATGACAATATCTCTCCGTCTTTATTTATGTGGCAATATTCTTCTCGAGTTTTGAATTTTATGAATCCTTCTATTAAATTTCATAATCTAATTTCTCTTATAAACATCTTGTTGATGAATCGATTTTAACATATGATTTAGAATCTTTGTGTGTGTTTTTCCCTAGCCTTCTTTGCGTACAGAGTCTCACGAAGTTAGCAAGATATTATACTTTTTGTGTCTGAATTCATGATCAAAATTTATAAGTTTGAATCTTGCAATTTTAATCGCGCTATATAAATTAGGGCAAAGAAATTAAACAAAGTTGTGTTCTTTTTAATTAATGGTTGTTTGGCTTGATTAAAACGGGGATAATCTAAGATTACAATGGGGAGATTAAATTAGAATTTATAACCTAGATAACTTATTCTATATTCTATATAGGATTTAGTTATATCAAGATTTTGATATAAAAATAATATACTATTTTAGCTGTTGATATATATAGGTACTTCCAATCAAAACATAAGATAAATTTAATCTCATAATACTATGGGCATTTAGCGGTGGAATTGAAATTTAATTAATAGACAAAAAGAATCTAAGTTTTTAATTTGCGTTTGATGATAATCAAGGGACGCAGGCCAAATTTTCCACCAATTAATGGCCTGTCATCAACTCTTTTAGTTTTATATTAAATTAATTATTTTGAATTATTTATATTAAATAAATTAATTATTTTTTAAATATTTATGTCATGGACTATTTTCTGCAACCAATAATTTTCTTGTCTCCACATCCTACCGCCTGATTTCCATCTTGCAGTTTTTGTCCCAAATTAAATATTATATAATTGAATTCATAGCATTTAATAATATAGACACAAAATATATTGAAAGAAAAGTACACGTCTTTTTTTGGTGTGTGCATTTAAGCCTTTTAATTTAGAAGTTTCAAAAAATAAATTTAATAGGAAATAACTGATTAAACAATGAAAATTTTAAAGCTTTTTGGATCCATCAAAGACTAAAGTTTCGTAACAGGTTGATGTTCGAGTTATGGAACTTTATTTATTCTCGAGACAAAATTATAAAGATTCGAAATGTAGTGATAGCTTGTTGAGCAGTTCCCTCTTTTAAACGGGTGATAAGAAAAATAACCGTACTCTCAAATTATGAAATTTTCTCCTAATCACAATCTAGTTGAGAAGCTAACGAGTCTGTTAAGAAGTCAAATTACAACTATTCATAAAGAAATTAATATTGTTCGATTTGAACTTTCACCTTCTAATTAAGTAGGTAATCCATTTGTCTGAATAATGACTTTGTAGGGAAATGTGACACTACTATTGTAAAAGAGTAAATTGAGACTATTTATTAAGATTTTTAATTTTCGAATTTCTGCTTCATTAATTTACTGACAAATCCTTATCATCAATCGATCAATAGCGAAAATTTTATTCTCAATGTAATCAAGGCATGTTCACAAGCATTTTCAAGAATATGATGTTTTTTGATTTCTTGTGAAGTGTGTGAGTGGGGGGTGGGGGTGGGGGGGTGGTTACTTATAGTATAGCCATTTTTTTATTCTAACTAATGAAAGGGGTGAGCTCTCACCCC
>JAJOOH010009701.1:0-14273 GCA_029582605.1 Solanum gracilifrons | reverse complement strand
CAAATTACTTAACTACACTCCTTTACTTACCTTAATATCCATTTATCCCTACTTATTTCAAAAATTTCAAAAATCCCTTATTTTACCTATGTATCTCGTATGTATCTCATGCGCAACGCTATATATCCCACTATGTGGAATGTATCAAACGCTATGTATCCCGTGCTAACGCTATGTATCCCGCATGTATCCCGTGCACAACGCTATGTATCCCGCTATGTGGAATGTATCAAACGCTATGTATCCCATGCACAACGTTGTGTATCCCACATGTATCTAGTGCACAACGCTATGTATCCCGCTATGTGGAATGTATCAAACCTAATGTATCTCGTGCACAACGCTATGTATCCCGCAAATATCATTTTTAAGGGATTTTTGGTAAATAGAAAACTAGAAGGGATAGGATGTTATTTAGTACTTATAATATGTGGTTCCTATAATTTATACAAAAAAAATATAATCCTAAACTATATTAGTCAAATTCACCTATAGTTACGTTTTTGGATCAAAAGTATCCTCAATATTATATTTTTAGTTAAAATTATCTTCTAACTATTCGAATGGACCAAAAATACCCTTCTTTCCAACTTTATTCCAAAATAAGGCAAAATGAACCAATATACGCTAGGGCAGTTTTGCTCTTTCTGAATATGATGTTATGATACATTTTTCTAACTCTCAAAGAATGATATAATAAATAAATTAAAAAATTATGCATGCCTTGACACGCTTTATTACTTATTTTAATTTTACCACACCAAATTTCAATTAAGGGCTATGACATAATAGTTTTGAAAAGAAACAATACAATCAAATTTCAATTAAAAAATTAATACTGATAATTGAACTTTACTTTTTATAAATTTGAAATTTAAAATAATTAAATTAATCTCATCATCTTCAAAATTAATATTGACTACACACTATGATACACTCAAAAAATTGAACATAACTTATCTATGCATGAGCTATACATTGACTACACATTATGATACACTTAAAAAGTTGAATATAGTTTAAATATACACGAAGTATACATTGACTATACTTGAAGTATACACTGACTATTCAATTTCGACCAACTCAAAATCTCCTATAAACAGTCTCAAATTTTAGATATGAAATCATCTTGATATATAATTTGCTTGAAAAGATTCATATTTATGGTATGTCAAATTTTAAAGAAGAAGGGGGAGGAAGAAGGACAAAGCAACATAAAAAGAAGGAAAGAAGAAGAGGAAAGACAACAACCAAAAATATGGCTGAATGATCATTTTAGGTAAGTATAAAAAATGGGCTAAAAAATGATAAAGTAAAGCTTATGGGTAGGGGTGTTCACGGTTTGGATAAAAATCAATTCAAACCGAAAAACCACATCAAATTGATAAAATAAAATCGATTTTATTTGGGTTTGTTTTGGTTTGGTTTTAGATTTTTAAAAATCGGTAGTATTTGGTTTGGTTATGATTTTATTCAAAAAAACTGAAGAAATAACCGAATCGAAACGATGAATTATATACATATATTTTGTTAATATACATACTTAATATATTGTTTTTATAAACAATTTTAAAGATCTTATATATGTTTTCATTAAAATTTCTTTATACTTCACTTATTGAAGCAAGAATGCCCAAGGTGAAAACATTTATCTTATTGATTTCATGTAATATGAGTGTCTATGACAATTCTTTGTGGGACTGAAAATGTTATTGTCTCTTCCTTCTAGGCCAATATAGTGAATTTTAAAGTTTTATTGAAATCAAAAGTTCGGTAATTTAAGTCATTCTAACTATTTTTGAATGGATTGTTGTCACTTTTTTCACATTTTGAATGAATTGTTTCTTTTATTTTTGTGTATGGTTAATAACCGAATAACCGAACCAAACCAAATCGAAATCGATAACCATCAAACCGGTAAATGTATATTATATTTGGTTTGGTTTGGTTTTGATAATTTTAAAATTGATTAAGTTGATTTGGTTTTGATTTTGACCAATAACCGATCCAAATCAACCCGTGAATACCCCTATTTATGGGTTGACATTTTACATAATTTGTCCTTGATTAACTGATGGTTCCTTGAGTGCATGTTTGCGCAGGAAATTTATATAGATATGCTATATTAAGAAAATATTTATCAATTATAGCAATAATATTTTTTTTTACTGGACACTTACAATAATACAATTTTAATACTTATTATAGAGAACAATTTATAAAACACATATAATATAAATTTTATTCATGGATAAATAACATTTATCACACACTTATAATACATTGTGCGATTATAATATATTTTAAAATATTTATAATACATTTATATTGCATGCATAATTCACTTTGAATACATATCATATTTATCATAGTATGCTATAAATGTTAGTAATAAATAAAAAATATCGTTAAAATCAATAATTATTTATTAAACAGAGAAGGGCCTAAAATATCCCTCAACTATTCGAAGTGGTATAAAACTATCCTCCATCCACCTTTCGGCCCATAAATACCCCTAATATCAATTTTTTGTCTCAAAAAATTAGACGAAGATAATTTTATACCAATTTAAATAGTTGAGAAACATTTTAGGCAGTCTCCGTTTATGAAAAAGTAGTTTTCCTGTAATAATAATGTATGTGAAATAGGCCTTAACAAATCACCCATTACAATTGGGGCCCAATTTTTGCGCTAAGCCCATCGCAGTGGGAAATTCTTATTGTTTACTTGACCGTTGTTATGTGTCATTTCCAAAAACTAGCCGTTGCTCTTCCACTTTGTTTCTCAATTCTCATAAAAACCCTAAATCTATCTCTGATTCCCTCACAAAACAATCAATCTCCATAACCATTTCTCTTCTTTCATTCCTAAATCTGAAAATGGCGTCAAGAACAGTCTCTAAGGACATAATCACACTTCGTGGTTCAGCCGCAATCGTCAGTGAATATTTTGGCTATGCTGCAAACAGGTAACAACTGAGAAATCCTGTTTTTTCATATCAGATTTTGGTTATACAGACTTGCACCTTGTTCATGCTGTGATCGGGTCTCAGATTTAGATAGATTTCACAAAACCCCTAAATTTGCTCTGAAAATTCATTATCAACCTGAATTTCAGCCCAATGAAGAAATTGGGTTGAATTGATTACTAATGAAATTGGATTGAATAGATTTCAGGGATTGAGACGTTGATTGTTGGATTGATTGAATAAAATGCTTTGTGTTCTTCGTTTAGTTTTTTTTTTTTATTTCAGAATGCTGCGATTGTTTGGGTTATAGTAGACTTGAGAGATGAATTATTTACCTGCATTGGAATAAAATGGGATACAATAGAACGGATTGATGTAGACCATTTATCTGACTGATTCCAACTAGTTTTGCGTTGGCCATTGGGCATTGTTGATTGATTAATTCATTTTGACACAATGCTATATGTTCGTTGTTTATGGTAAACGTCTGAGTGCTGATTTTTTTTTTTTTTAATTTGGGCGGGGATTATGTTTTTAGCATTTTGTACAACAGAGGAGTATATCCTGAAGAAAGTTTTAAGAAAGTGAAAAAATATGGTCTCACAATGTTGCTTACAGAAGATGAAGGTGTCAAGACCTTTGTTTCCAACTTGACTGCCCAACTTGCTGGTAAGTTTTGGAATTTTGACGAAGTTGTAGATTGATTCAGATCATATTTTAGGTAGTGAAATGATTGTTTTTTTATTTTTTATGATTGTGTTCATGTAGAGTGGTTGGAAACTGGAAAGCTACAAAGGGTGGTTCTTGTCATCATGAGTAAGGCCTCTGGTGAGGTATTAGAGAGGTGGAATTTCAGTATCGAAACTGATAGTGAGGTTGTCCAGAAAGGGTAAGCTGATTATTCTTCTTTTGATCTTTGGTAAATTTTGTGGATTGAAAAAAGTGTATGTTGGAGATTTTTATGGCAGAAGATTTGTAGTTTCTTTCATGAACTTAAATAGTTCAGAGCCAAGTACTCCACCCCGGCTTGCTTGATGAAGTGTATGTTGGATTGTTTGTTAACTAATTAGCTAAACTTATATTTGATTTTCCAGTGTTTCAAGAGAGAAAAGTGATAAAGAAATAATGAGGGAAATTCAAGCGATTATGAGGCAAATAGCATCCAGCATCACTTATTTGCCGTGCCTTGAGGAACCATGTAAGCATCATTTGTGCTTGGATGTTTCGATACAATGGCAATGTTGCTTTTGGGATGTTTCTTGATGAGAATTCTTATTTCATTTATGTGACTGTAGGTGTGTTTGATGTGTTAGCATACACTGATACTGATGTTGCAGTTCCATTCACTTGGATTGAGAGTGACCCTAAACTGATTGCAAATCCACAAATGGTGAAACTTCACTCTTTTGACACTAAGGTAGGAGCAATTTGCTGCTTGATTCTGATATGAAACCCCTGGATATTTCGGTGACCCTAATTCGAGTTTCGTTTTCTCTATGCAGATTCATAAGGTTGACACTTTGGTTTCGTATAAAAATGATGATGAATGGGATGAGTCCTAGACCATGGATCCTTGTTGTACTTTACTTTTGTTGTCATTGTGAATCATTGATTCACATTTTGTATGTTAGATTGTGTAAACCTTGGAAAATCTATTAGTTGTATCCTCAATGAAGATTGGACGAAATTGAACAATGAGATCAATTTCTTTGTGTGAACATGTTTTTGACTTGTGAAATATCTAAGGGGAAGAATATATTTGGGTACTTTTTTATAAGTCCGTGTTGTCCAACACCACAAGTGTGTTTGTGTTTGATGTGCTGGCATACAGTACCATAGCATAATCTTGTTTGGAAATTGGAATATATGCAGCTCAAATTATGTTGTAATTATTGGATTTTGCGGGGTTCAAAATAAGCAAGGTTTCAACTTTGATTTTTTTTTCTTCATAAGCAATTTCTTGAAAGGAAAAAATAGATGCTTTCATGGACTAAAGGAGACAAGGTTCATGTCCTTCTAACAAAAATATTCAAAGTTTTCATTTTTGATAAAATTCCGTCTAGTAAGCCTCAAGATCTTGAGAATCGTCAATGGACCAATCATGTATTGGACTCATAACACATTTTTAATTACTTTTACCCACACTCCAACTATAATTAGAATTTTTCACAGATGGCAAATTTTCTAGTACGTCGGTAAAAATTTGCATAAAATCACAAAATCCATTATCACATGTTTTCATTATTAGTATCCGCTATATTAAATTTTCCACTTTTAACGTATCAAGGGAAAACTTTTATGTTTTTAGTCAAATCTTTTTACAACTATAGACAAATATAGATTTGGTAAAAAAAAAAAAAACAGATGGATCCTTAAGAATCGGGGAATTTGAACCCGACGTGAATCGAACACGCAACCTTCTGATCTGGAGTCAGACGCGCTACCATTGCGCCACGGATCCTAGGATGTTAACATCTTCCATATTTATTTACTCATACGTTACTCATCTGTATTATTTTTGGGAAAACTTGTCAATTCCATTAAATATTATGTGAAGGAAATAATAATAGGAATAAGAAAATCAATATTTGATGTTATTTTTTTTAGCTTGATTTCTAAAAAAAATATCAGCACGATTTATTATAAGCTTTAATTATTTGAATAAAATTGATAAGAAATACAAAATATATATATAGGTAAATCTCATAGTTGTTTATGAGTTTAAGGTATACCGTTCATTAGTCTAATAAAGATGAATAAAAATTTCATGAAAAAGTATGTGAAATATTTAAATTTATTTTAAAAAAAGATATATTGTCATTTAGAGTTATCTAAGATTTGTCTAAAATAGACACTAGCTTAGTGGATCTACATTAGCTCATCCCAGGTCCCTTACCTTGACAAGTATTGTAAAACTTTTTTCAGTGTGAGACAGTACACTAAACTCCATGTAGTAGCTCAAATGTTTTATGTCGGTTTTAGTATCTCCCATAGTTAAGTTATTTTTTTTCTTCTAATTATTGCATGAACAAACTTATGTATTTCAGATTAATATATCTCAACTTCATGTTATTTTACTTAGTCATTGCATCAACATGTTTTACAAATTCAGTCTGTTCAACTATCATGTATATTATGCATATTTTCCATACTCAGTGCATTCAAAGTACTTATCACATACTTCTTTCTATATTGTGTTATAATATAGATTCAAACGCTCAATATCATGCCCGCGATTAGTATATATTCAGTCAATGTTGTAATTGCTAGTAGGTGAGTTCTCATATTATGAGGACGATCTTATCCTTTCATTTCAATATTTACTTTGAGTTTCAGATAGTTAGAGTTAGCTAGGGGCTTTTCCTAGTAACACATTTAGTAGAGACTTTTCAGACGATTAGTATATTCAACTTATGTTTTAAACCAAATATTTGTCTATTGGAGTTTAATAGACTACTCCAGTTTGCACTTTCTTATCTTCAATCATTATTCCATGTTATCTTAGTGTCATGTCATGAGGTTAGTTTGGGGTCACTTGTGGCTCTAAGCACCGTGTTAAGTCTAGGGGTAGTCTTGGGACAACATTGAAATAATATTTACAAAAATTTTTACAAGCCCAAATTTGAAATAATATATCTAAACATTGAAAAATGAAAATTATAAACTAATCTTAAAATATATTTAGCAAAGTAGATTATTATTAATCTTTTTATGTATAAAAAAATTAAAATATATTTATTATGTCAGTTGATTTGGATTCGATTTGACTTTTTTTTCCTATTTATACCAAACCAAACCAAGAATGTGATCCATTTCTCTTCTTTTTTTTAACGTCAAACAAATCAAACCAAACCAAATCACAAGTTGATTTCTTTTCTTCGATTTGACTTGATTTATCGATTTGATTGGGCCCAACTGTTTGACTTGTACCCCTAGTTTTCGTATAAGAGAACCGCTAGATATTTTGTAAAGCTACACACTTTCTTATTGGTAATTATTTAATTTAAACAAAAATGGTACTTAAAATTTAGAATTAGTGGCTTGGAGTATAATTAGAGAAGAAAGTTGTAAACCATAAATATGTAGTGAATGATTGACAAATATAAAAATTTCTTCATTGAATAATAACAAACCAATAAAATGAAAAGTAACCATTGAATTGTTTTCCCCAAATAAGAGAAGACTTGTGAAAGAAAAATGCAAATTTAAGAAAAAAGAGTAGCTAGGAATGGAAGTATTTAGGTCTGAGGGTCTCTCTTGGGCTGATCAATGGGATCCTGAATCTCCTGCTCCTCCACATAAAGATGACAAGAAGAAAAGCAAAAATTCTTCCAAAAACAAGTTTCTCAAATGGTTTAAGAGCCTTGGCAAGAAATCTAAAAATAAACAACAAGAACAACAATATTAAGGCAGGTTCCATAATTCTATATGGATATGATGCACTATATATATCTCATATCCCTAGGTTATGTATTAATTAATCAATATGTTTGTCATATGTCATATGTCAAAAGGAATATGTGCACATGATTATCATCATGTTTGTTATTGGAATTACTAAGTCATAATATACTTTTGTTAACTTTTCAAGTTTTCATTTTATTTGTTAAAAGTATGAGTACAAATTTCAATATTTAGAATTTTTATTCTATAATGAGTTCAATTAAACCCCTAGATCAAAAGCTTTGTTTGCCTTGGATATGGTTAAGTGATGTAAAATGTATGAGCCTTAATTGATAAAGTCTTGAATATGTTGTTGTAAATTAAAGTGGAAGTGAATTTCTGAATTATGATCAAGTATTTTCATTATTATTATGTGAGTGAGATGATATAGATGATAAAAAGTGTTGAATCATGATTCATTCGATTCTGAGAAATGTACTCTAATTTAACTTACGATAGTTTCAAACTTTAGTACTCAAGGCATATACTTTACATCAATATGCACCCTCACCCCTAACCTTTATAGGGATGGAGAATGGGGCGGTACGAAGCAGGGAAGGGAAAGGCAAATCAAAGGTTAAATGAGATACTTTATTATACTTTTTCATTTTAAAATAAGTGTTATCTTAATTTATTTATTTTTACATCTATTAAGAAATAAATAAATACAATGGGTAGTTTAGTAAACTATCCTTATTTATTAAGAGTCTCTTGAAAATTGAACACTATTAAAATATGGAGTATAGAGGTATAGTTGACAAAAAACATTCTAAATTTTGTCTTGAAGTCGTAAGATAACCCTTATTTTGGGGAATTTTTTTTTGCTAAGATGACACTTAATTAATTTGAGACGGAGGAATTAAGTACCCTTATTTACTAAACGTCCCTTTAAACTTGCTCCTAAATTTCATTTTGGTACTTCAACTTAATCTTGTTCCATTTTAGCCCTCTAATTTCATTTTTCATGTACCATTTAAACACAAAAAAACTTGTCTAGTATAAGGGTTGAACGCGTGTTAGACAAACATATCATTTGATAGAGTGTATAAAAATAATGTTAAATAGAGTGTATTAGTAGTGCTTGCATTAGTAATGCAATTAGTTATACATAGAATGTTTTTTATGCATTGTTTGGTTTGGTGTATTAAAAAAAGTATGCATTGTATAAAAATATTTATTTACAAAAGTATTCTCCATAATTATGGTTGAAAAGATGTAAAAGTACTTTTGAGGGGTAATTGGGTCTTTAACCATGCTAATACATGTATTAAATTCCTTTGCATTACTAATACCTAGAAATCCATGGTATTAGTAATACACTCCTCAATACACAATAGAGTGTATAACTAATACTTGCATTAATTATACATAACATGAAAAAAGGTATCAAATAAGGTATTACTAATACACAAAGCTAATGCAAGTATTATTTTTGTTAATATACTCTACCAATCGAAAGGAAACTTCCAATTAAATAACACCACATGTTTTATTTTCTCCAAGTCATTCGGGTTTACTTAAGGTTTACATTTGTTGTATTAATTTATCATCTTTAAGAAATATAAGAATGTATATTAATTAACTATATTCAATTGACTACAAAAATTGTTGTTGAGATTGATTAGTGACCCATGTTAATCCTTTACGCGCTTTAAAATGTGCGTAACATCATGTTCCGTCAATATTTTGTGTTTAAATGATCCATGAAAAAATAGAGTTGGAGGATTAATGAAATAAAATTGAGTTTGAATATCAAAATGAAATTTAAGGACAAGTTAAAGAGGTTGTGTATGTATTTGGCCTTCCAAATTTAATGCGTAGATCAAATACATGCATTCTTTTATTTAAATTTAGTAAATGGTATTGGACTATTTTATCAAAGAAACTTCGGGAAAAAGTCAAAATTACCCTTGAACTATTTGAAATAGCTCATATATATATCCTTTATTTATTTTTGGGAGCAAAACTACCCTTGCTGTCTATGTTTTGGACCAAAAATGCCCTTGAAACGTTATATTTGCCATTGGAGCTAACATGACAGTCCACCTAGGCAGTCCAACATGTCAAAAATCTCTTCCTCTCAATAATGTTGTGTTCTTCCTTATTCATCCCTATCACAAGAAAAAAACCAAATATAATTTGATCCATTGTTCTTGTTTGACTTGTTGTTCGTACTTTAGAACTCCAATTTTAAAGTGTGATGAAGTTTGTTTGAGGTTGTAGTTGTATGTTGAAGGATCGAGTCCATTGTTTGGGTTTTGGGATCATAGATTCACAAAATCGATTTTTAGATTTTCAAGCATTTAAGAACTCTTTCATATATTTTTTGAGGTTCAACTCAAATCTTCAAATACCAATCTTCAAATTAAGAAATCAGTAGTTAAATGTCAATTTCTAGCTTCAATTGCATTATCCAAGCAATTTTCAGTAACATTTAATTAAATCTCTTCAAATTTTTGCACTTAAAAAAACCCAATAAAAGCTAAAAAAAATTCACCGACAAGCTTTCAAATGAGTAGCTATTTTCGAGTTTCAACATAGAAAGAATGACTTCAAGAGTTTTTCAGCATTTTTCAATCTTGAGAATTAATTTTTCAGCCTCAGATTTGATGACATCAAAATCCAAACAATGAACTCGATCATTCAACACACAACTACTATCTCAAACGAACTTCAACGCATTTTGAAATTGAAATTTCAAAGTGTGGACAATAACTCAAACAAGAACGATGAAAGAACTATTTTTTTTGAGATAAATATGAACAAGAAAGAACAATATTATTGAGAAAAAAGGTTTTTTGCCATGTTGGATTGCCTAGGTAGACTGTCATGTCAGTTCTAATGGCAAAGATAACGTTTTAAGGGTATTTGTGGTCCAAAACATAAACAAAAAGGGTAGTTTTGATCCCAAAAATAAAAAAGAGTATATATGAGCTATTTCAAATAATTCGAGGGTAATTTTGACCCTTTTCCGAAGAAACTTTAATCTCTTAGGTAGATAACTGTCGGAAAAAATAAATTAAATAGAAATATATATATATATAATTGAATTAGAATTTTCAAGTGTATCATACAAATGAAAAGAAATTGATAAAACATAACATGACTCTTACTTAAAATTGTTAACTTCTTTTAACTCTAAGAAGTCAACTTAAGCATATCCTATAATTAATATGCAACTAATTAAGCACTAGTTGCTTAATACTTGATGTCATGAACATCATAATAAACCTTAATCCCATCACCAACTACCAATATAGGCTTATATTGATATCGACGAGCAACGTATAAAAAGTAGAACAAATTCAACACACCTAATCTTGCAATAAGATAGTAATAATTTTCTATTCGACCCTCGTTAATATCCTTTGTTAACCAATTTGGATGTCCATCGTTATGTATACGCAAAATGTTTTGTATACATAAGAATATTACCAACAATTATAAAGTCCATGCTACAACCAATAAGAAAATATTTATACCTTTAATTGTTGGTAATATTCTTATGTATACATTATAAAGTTTATGTATACATGCTACAATTACAGTATACATAAACTTTATAATGTATACATAAGAATATTACCAACAATTAAAGGTATAAATATAATGATTACAAGAATGCGATTAATAGGATACACGTATAAATAAAATTTTATTCATAAATTGTACATGTGATTTTGTTTATGTATACGGTAACTACACTATGCATACATTGGTTCGTATTCATCTGTGTATTCATTGGTTTGTATCCACCAAATAAATTTGTACACATTTATTTATATTGAAATTGACATTCATTGATATACATTGGTTTGTATTCATCAAAATCAAAATTTCAATTTTTTACGAGGATCTTATGAGAACCTTTCTTACCCATGAAATTGAAAATAAAAATTTCAAATACTATAACCTAATTTTTTGTCAAAAATAAGTTTAAAAAACACTAATTCCACAAATCATAAATTTTAAAAATAATTGGGCAAGAAACGCTACATAATTATATATTTGGGAGGACCGACAGATTAACATACAGTTATATCTGATTTGCATAAACAAAGTGAATTAAGGGGAATAAGAGAAAATTTGAAAGATAAGCAAATATATGAAAAGAATTTTAGAAAAAAAAACAAAAAAAGAGAGGGATAAATAACCTAAATTTTTGCAAAAAAAAAATTGAAAACCTTCAATTCCACAAATCATGAAATTCAACAATTAATTGGACAAGAACAAAATTATACATAAAAGATGATTTTTAGAAGTATCCATGAATCAACATATTGCTATATCTGATTCACATAAACATAGTGAATTAAGGAGAAGAATAAATTTTTTGGAAGAGAAACAAATATACGTATGAAAAGAATTCTAGAAAGAGAAAAAGAAGACAAAAAAAAAGAACTTTATTTTAAAACGGTTGACAAATAAAAAGGAGAGATAAAAAAGGAATAATAAAAAAATAATTTTTTCCTTTTCAAGAAAAAAAAGAGAGCAATCAAATGTGTTTAGAGAAAAATAAGGGGAACAAAAATACATTTTTTAAGAAAAATAATAATTATTGAATGTCAAATAAATAAAACAAAGTCTTTTTTGCTAAAAATATATATTAAAAAATGAACTATTTATTGCCAATTTAGAGGGTGTTTGGTTTTAAGTCAGTTTTTTACAAATATAAAAATAACTTAAAATAAGTAAAAAAATAATTTAAAATAAGCCAAAAATGAATTAAAATAAGTTTGGGGTTTGATAAAATTAAAAATAACTTAAAATAAGTTTTAAATGACTTAAAATAAGTTTTAAAAAATAAAAAGTAGGTTTCCGCCTACTTTTTATTTTTTAAACTTAAAAGTCATTTATATTTGACTTTTTATTTTTTACTTAAAAACTTTTTTTTTAAAAAGTCAATCCAAACATGCTCTTAGACTATAAGTTATCATGTTGTGTCATTTTTTCGATGCTATAGGGCCCAATTCCACCAGACTCAAAAGACAAAAATCCTAAGCCCATTACTAGAAAGCCCATTTGTGACTTATTGGGCCCCTTGCATTGTTGACCCACTTTGCAAGGAGGTGGGTGTAGTTGAGGTAACAAAGGTATCAAGCGTGCAGTTTTTTTGTTTTTGTTTTTTTATATATGTAATTTTTCTATTTATTCCCGGTAAATAATTGAAAAAGGAGATTTTGTATGATTTCACAAAAACCAAAGGAGATTAGGGTGTAAATCATAGAATAAGTTGTAAGTTACAATAAAACGCATACATTACGGGTGCAAACCGCAAATCATTCTTAATTTTAAATACATTTAAGGAAAAAATTGTACTCCCTCCGATCATTTTTAACTGTCACTGTTTGATTTGACACACCCATTAAAAAAATAATTATTGATATAAATATTTTACCAAACTATTCCTATTAAATGATGTTTTGTTTAGATCTTGAAAGATGATTTGAAAAATAAATATTTAATGCTATGAGAGTAAAATATGGAAAAAATATTCTTGATAGGTTAAAAGTGACAAGTTGAAATAAAAATCTATTTTTAAAATAAGTGACAAATAAAAATGGGCGTATTTAAATGTATCAATTATAACAATAACTTCACAAGGAAAGGCACTTGTTACTATAATAATCTTTACTTACTATAATAGTAACTATTACTTAAAATAGAATTGTATCTATAATAACATCACTATTCAGAGGGGCACGTGCTTTCTTCTTTATATTATATTTCTACTTTTCTAATTGTATCTTATATTTATTGTTGAAAAGTGGAATTTTCTTGAATTTTTTTAGTTTCAAACTAAGCTTAAGAATGGACATTACTCTGAGGGTAACCAATGTAGCATTTTTCTTTATTTTACTCATAGATTTTTTTTACAAGAAAGATGGTGAGAGAAGAAAATCCACTATTTTCACCAAGATTACAGTTTTAGTTAATTTCTCAATAGCCTTTTTTATTTGGGATTTTATGTCTATGAATTCTGGAAGTTGAGAGCTTTTGTGTTTGAAGAATCTGTTTTTTCTGTTATGACATGGAGTGTAGCAACTGTAATTGCAGCCTACTCATTAAACAGAGAAAAAAAAATGGCCATTATTACTCATCATATGGTGGTTCTTTTCAAGTATTTTTGAGATAATTTTAGTCTCATTCCATCTTCTCAAACATTATACTAAAGCCCCACATTTTCTTCCCAAGGCAAATATAATTGATTTTGCTTCCCTACCATTGTCAATTCTTCTATGTTTCAATGCCATGCCAGTACCAGCCAGCAAATACAGTGAAACTGAACAGCCATTCCTTCATAAAGATGAGGTAGATACACATGATGATGCATTTTCTAGTGCTAGTATTTAGAGCCTAATCACATTTAGGTGGCTTAATCCACTATTCAAGAAAGGTCATGAGGAAAAGCTTAGAGTAGAGCACATACCTTCAATTCCTCACACTGAGACTTCTAATGAAGCTTCTTCTTTGTTGGAAGACGCGCTTCGCGAAAAGAATACTTCTACTTTCTTCATCCCTCATGCCATATTACATATGATTTGGAGACCACTTGCCTGTAATGCAGTTTTTGCAGGTAATTCTTGATTATGGTTCAGATTGTACGAACCTCGACTATGCTTAGCAAACTAATTTCATGCTTCTGTTTGCTTATGTAGGAATCAACACAATTGCTTCCTATATTGGTCCTTTGCTGATAACAAGCTTTGTGAATTTTTTGTCTGAAAAGAAAGATGAGTCCAATTGGCAAGAAGGAATGATCTTAGCCTTCATCTTCTTCTTTGCCAAAACAATAGAGTCACTGTCCCAAAGGCAATGGTACTTTGGAGCTAACCGGATTGGTGTTCGAGTCAGAGCC
>JAJOOH010009700.1:0-22628 GCA_029582605.1 Solanum gracilifrons | reverse complement strand
CTAATTAATAAAATAAAATAAATTAAAATGACGGACAGCGTGGTTATTGTTTAATTTATAAATAATTATTTTTAAAAAAAAGCGACGGACTAAGAGATGTAGTCCATCACTTTTTGTAAAATAATTTTAAAAATAATTATTTTAATTAAAAAGCGACGGACTACATCTCTTAGTCCGTCACTTTTTTGGAGCGACGTTGTCCGTCACTTTTTCTTCCGTCGTTTTTTAGCAGTTTTTTAGTAGTGTTGTGCCTACATTGTTTCACTAATGTAGGGTCTGACACTCCTACCTCTCACACTTATGGAAAGTTGATCTTTTGGCATTCAAGGATTGATGAGTTCTCATGTTCCAAGGACCAAGACACTTTTATTGCTTTTTTTATTTCAATTTTTAAACTTTGTATGTGATGTATGAGTTACGTCTCATTCACTTCCTTATGATGTAATAGATGATTTGTGAGACTATGTTAGACTTCCGCTTTTGTTAAACTCTTTTATGATATAAGATTCTTTCTTTGAAATCCTTATTTCTATTATCTTGTATGATGTATGCTAAGTGACTTGTGTAGAGCCTCTTAGGGTTCTATTCGCCATGTTACGTCTAGGGTATACTTTGGGTCGTGGCATACATACTTTTTTATGTATTCCTTTTCTTAAATTTCAAATATTCATCTATCATGTTAAGTTAATGAATTTTAGAACATGTCCCACCTTTTCCATTTAAAAATCTTATTTTATACTATTTAGTCTACTTTATTTTTGTTTATCTTCATATTCACTCATTTAACTCAGTATTCAGTTTTAGCCAGTTGTTTCATTTAGTAGTTTTATATACGCACATTCTATGTAGTAACATCATTTAGCGTTACATTATTTTATGATGCAGAATCTAGGATTCAGGATCGACAACAAATGCATCATAAGGATCTCACTCTCACTTAGATTTGGTGAGATTTCCTTGCTCTCCGGAAGGCTCTAGTCTATCTAGAGTTTTGATAGTTACTAGATATTGCTTGTAGAATATTCAGGTAGTTGGGGATCTTGTCCCGATACCTATCTTCAGCATTTAGAGGCTTCATAGACGAGTCAGTGGAGTTATAGCTTCCATCATTGTTAAACAAACATCATTATGCAATATTATACAAATTTGGGATTCTTAATTATTAAGTTATTGAGTTCATTTTTAAAAAAAAACTTATATATAGTATAAGTTTTTACAGGGGTTCTGGTTCCTCACTACCCTTTAGATCTGCCCCTAGTTGTCGTAAGTCACCTTTTGATTCGTCCACCCATCAAGTTTGAATTTTATCCTATACAACGTGAACGTGAGCGCAATAAGCCTCCTTCCGTGAGGTCATCTAAGGAGTGAAAGCTATCAATAACCAAGTGTTAGGGATAATTAGCTAGCGTTTGGCCATAGATTTTCAAATATTTTTGATAAATATTATTTGGGTGAAATTTCACCATGTGTTTGGCCATAATATTTGAGAAATATATTTGACCTTTTCAAATAAATATAATTTATACCCATAAGTTTTAAAGACTATCAAAATTAACCACATGTTTGTATGACATAGCAAGATAGAAACGTCGACGTAACAAAATTCATGACTTCCGCAACAACTCAATTGGATCTTCGTTGCAACAACTAACAAGTAGTGTCCATGACACTGGAGCAATGTGGTAGTTCGAAGTGAGTGCAACAAGCATCATTCCATACATCATGAAATAGACGAAGTACATGACTTTATTCCCTAAGCCAATTATTCGTCCATTTCATCAACAATCATATCATCACTTTCATATTCAATGAATATTTCATCACTACTTTGGTGTTCACGTAAAAAATTATGTAATACAGCGCAAACAACTACTATAGAGAGTGTTTTTGTAAAAGATAAAAGTTTGGTGAAGAATTTTGAATTTTTCAAAGCTCTCAAATATTGAGATTTGACCCAAATACTATTTTTTTTCTAGTATTTGAGAATTTGGGCCATTTGTCAAACTGTGTGGACAAACACTATTTGCCAAATTTTAGCCCAAATTTTACTTGGGAAATCTATGGTCAAACGGGTACTTAGAGCCAAAAATAATTTAAGCATATACACAGAATAAAACATGCCAAATTTGGGAGTCAGAAAGTATCATGCCAATAATTTAATCACTAAGGGCATCTCCAACCCTAAACTCTATTTTACTCTCCAATTTTTTTCAAACAACCAACTCCGATCCAACACATTTCTCTATTTTACTCTCTAAAAAAGAATCTTTTTCTCTCTCCTTAATATTATATTATTATTTTTATTTCATTCTTATCTCTTATTTCATAATATAAATTTTTTGTTTCTTTTTCCCAAATAATTATTTTATATAATTTTCATGTGATATAAAATTTTGTTTTTTCAATTTTTTTATTTAATATAAAATTATATTTTATTCTAAATTTATAATTAACATAAATTGCAAGAAAATATTATATAATATACAAATTAATAGACAATTTCAAATAAAAGTGAAATATAATTACATAAACATTACATAAACACTCAACTTTCAAAATTATTACGTTGCTCCAATAAATGTTCTATTAATGCATTACGCAGTTTTAAATGAGTATTTTTGTCCTTAATTTTTTATGTCTAGATAAAAATTGTTCAAACCGGAGATTTTCATCTACCATCATACCCTAATTTTTTTCGAATATTGCTAAATTTGAAAACGACCTACCGGATTTAATCATCACACCGTTTACTTAGGCAAAAGGGGAAGATAGAGAGAGCTAGGGTTACAAGTTGCAAACCAGTGAAGGACAGATTCTATTTATAGAGTGGAGTGAGGGGAAGTAGTAATTGGGCAGGGAGGAAGGAAGGAAAATGCTTAATTTTACATACATATAAAAAAAATCTAATTATGTGTATTTAAGATTCTGTTTGAATTGATTTTTAGCTTTTGACTTATAAGCCACAATTTATAAGGTGGAAATTTGAAGTTATTATTATTTTTTTATTATTATTATTTAGCTTAAACAAGTACTTAATAGACACTTTTTCATTTACTCAAACACTCCAAATCTACATACAAGTTGACATAAAAACAATTAATTTTATACATGCACATGTGACTGTTATAAAATAATATAAGTATGAATGTCCACTACACCAAGAAGTTACTACATAACCTCCTCCATTATGAAGACAACCTCCACCTTTATGATCATTATTCTTGTAACTTTTCACCTCCATAACCTCTTCCATTATATTCATGTTTAATGTCATGTTTATGACTAACATTTTGTATGCCTCTATGTTGCACTATAAATAGAGGCATAAGGGTTCATATTGTACACACTTGAAGATTTGGTGAATTCTTGAAAGAAAGAAAGTTATCTTATATTCTTCTTCTTGTCTTATATTCCTATTGTCTTCATATTTATATTGTTCTTTTGTTCTTAAATTTTACAACACGTTATCAGCACGAATGTTTTACCATTGCATGATTGAAGCAAAGTAAATAAAAGAAGGTAAAATAATTGTGTTTATTTTTCTCTCAGGAACAAGGTAAATTATTGTGGAATCTATTTTATATTTTACTTGTGAACAAGGTGAATGATTAATATTATTGTTACTGTGCATTTTTTTTCAACCTATGACTATATATACTTTCTTTTTATGTGAAACTTATTTATATTTCATTTATGATTATGCTCATTGTTTTGGTTATTACATAAGCTTTTTAATTTATTTTGTTTTGTGTGTGAAATATTTTGGGTTCACATGGAAATTGAAAAAAGGATGGTGGTAGTGAGCATTTTTATTTTAGTGTAATTGAAATTACTATTTTCTTAGTGTGTAATTGATTCTTTGATCTATAACGGTAATTCACTAGCTTAATTATTGTGCACTAAACATAATATAATATAATGCTATGTGTAACTCTCTGTTTTGACAAGTTTAAGATATTAGTACATACTTTGTTGAGAATATTTTAATTGTGTTTCTTTTGTTCTATATTTATTTGTGCATGTTAATCACAAAGTGACAATATTTTTAAGGCTCTATGGTGAGTCCTATTATATTTGGCTTATTATGTCATTGATTGATGGTAAGACGAAGGATTCAAGTCCTATTGCACCAAGAGGGTAATACATCGGGTGAGAGTCCCGGTGCATCATGATGATAAAATGTTGGGTTGGGTCTCAACAAATAATGACCTAAAATGTCTTCCTATGGGTAAGATGTTGGGTTCAAGTCCCAACGTTATATAATGACGATGTAATGATGACTGAGCAAATTAATATGCTCTTGATAAAAGCCATGAAACGTGTCCAATTGATTTGCTCCATTCTCTTATGTGAATGTGGTAGCAGCGCATAATATGTCTGAAAAATGACAAGTGGTTGAATGTATGAATATGGGTGTGGTAAAATGTTAATGGTCATCATTGTGGTAATTAAAGGGAAGAACATTATGGGTTCTTAAGATCCTTCAAATGTGAAGGTAATTTTGTCCATTAAAGTGGTATAAAAGGTTATTGGACACATTGTTTCTTAAGATGGTCCTTCAAATATGAAGGTAATTGTTAAAGGTAATTTTTATCCATCAAAGTGGTATGAGAAGTTATTGGGCACATTGTTGTTGGTGCAACCCAATTTGAAAAGTTTTGTAAATCCTACATCAAAATATATATAGGAATACAAATTGGTAGTACAATTGGTACATTTGACCTCTTAAAGTGTTGTTGAGGTGAGTCACATAAATTTAATAATGCCAAAGCATGACAATGAGTTTCTAATAAAAACTTATGGAGCATGTACAAATGGTTATGGTCCATTTCTTGAAGAAAATGCGACTTGTGTTCGTATGGACAAGAACATGTTCATGTATTGTTGGGTGAATGTCACATCTCACCCCTACGGGAGGTTTGAGAGATTGAAAGGAAATATTTTGACATAAATGGTCATTTTGGTCATATACTTTGAGTAATACACAAATATTGTGGTATGTTTTATAATGAACTATTGTAGAAAAAAGAAAGAAAGAAATCTTTTCTATAAAGGTTGTGGCCATGTCCAAAATAAATGTTGTTGTGTGGCAACACAAATTTGTCATTGATTGTCAAGAAATTTTGTTTTTTTCAAATTTTTTATTTAATATAAAATTATATTTTATTCTAAATTTATAATTAACATAAATTGCAAGAAAATATTATATAATATACAAATTAATAGACAATTTCAAATAAAAGTGAAATATAATTACATAAACATTACATAAACACTCAACTTTCAAAATTATTACGTTGCTCCGATAAATGTTCTATTAATGCATTACGGAGTTCTAAATGAGTATTTTTGTCCTTAATTTTTTATGTCTAGCTAAAAATTGTTCAAATCGGAGATTTTCATCTACCATCATACCCTAATTTTTTTTTAATATTGCTAAATTTGGAAACGACCTACCAGATTTACTAAATTATTGTTGTAATAAATTAATTATTATGTTATGTTATGTATTTGTATTTTATTTGGTATTTAAATTATTATGTTATGTATTGTATTTTTAAATTAAATTTTTCATATTATCATTTTAATTTTGTGCATTTTTATAGTGAAAATTAATAACAAAATAAAATTATATTATTGATGAAAATTAGAAAAAAAAATACTTTAATTAGGGATGAAAAAAATAATATATTTTTTAAATATTATATTACATTTAAAAAGAATTATGAATATGAGATATTTAATTAATGACATTATATGTAAAATAATATGTTAATTAGAAAATAATAGAAATAATAATAAAATATTGAAAAAGTGAAATAGAAAGTGTGAATAGTAGTTCTCCAAATTTGGAGTACTACTATTCAACTCTCTAAATATGAAGGGAGGTTGGAGTGTCCATTCTCTAGTTTAATCTCTAAAATATAGAGAATGAAGAGTAAAATATGAATAGGTTGGAGATGGTCTAATTCTTAGTATAATCTCAACATGAATAGTGAAATCAAAGAAACATATAAGTAACAAGACTCTAGTCATTATTTTAGTCATCTCAATTGATATGAAAGTGTTTGATTAGAGATAAAATTTGAGAAATAGAAAAAGATTGTTGAAATATTTTATCTAAAATAAATTATAAATATGTCAATAAAGATAAAATAAGTATTTTAAAATTAAATTATTGTTAAATATAGAATAGTGCCATTTTTTTTCTCGAAACGACGAAAAAGAAGTACTTCTTTCATCCCAATTTATGTGATATATTTCCGATTTTGAGATTCAAACAAGTCTATCTTTAACCGTAATTTTTTCATATACCTATTAAGTATTTTGGATTGTCAATTATTGTGATTTATAGTTTTTTTACACAATTTACATATATATAAATTTCATTTCAAAAAAATTGAAGATCTCATGAGCAAATTTCCAGATAAATTTATGTAACACCCCAAAAATTTTAAGCTAAGGCCCGAACTATTCTTTATTTGCATATAAGGTCTTATCAGGTTATTCTTAAATTGCTCATATTTGTAAATGTAATTTTTTTAGTATGGGAATGATTTTGGATATCAATTAAGGTCACTAAAACCTCCTAGCACAAATTAGAGTTGAAAGTTTCCTTATCGATTAAGTTTTGATGTAAGATTCTACTTGGTTCAACTTCAAACGAACATATATCTTAGAATATAAAGAGTTACGTGGATCATAACCTATCAAATTAAAGTATTTGAATCTTCTTTCCAACGCCACCAATTTCGCAATAATCTGAGGTTTGAGTAAAAAGTGATGACCATTTTAGTAACCTAATACAGTGCAATGGCGAATTAGCCGACGGAAAAACATTAAAAAGGGTTCTTTTTGTATTTTTACCTCTAAGAAAATCCTAAACGAATTTATTGATTAATTAAAGACCCAAAACAATCAGATTCTCATCTCTTAATACATTATTCTCTTCTCTCTCAAACTCTAAGACAAAATCCTAAGGAAAAATTAAAGTAGAAGACTCCATTCAAGATTCTTTCAATTTTTTTCAAGATTCTTCTTCAATGTAAGTCCTTCTCCAAGAATTTCATTCTTTCCAACTCAAATTTTTCCATACAATTATGAATCACTAATGAAAATCATAATTCTTGGCCATAGAGATTTCAAGAAACTAATTCAAGAAATCTCAAGAAAGGTTTTCTTAATTTTTCTCCTTCAAGCTAGGGTTTCAAGGCTTCTAATCAAGTTCTTCTTCAAGATTCTTCAAGAACCTTGTTTTTCCAAGTATGTAAGGTTATCATAGTGTTGGACTAGTTCGTCCTCACGCCCTATATCTACTTTCAAATCAATAAAAGAGTAATCTAGGATTCTATCCCTAGATTTGAGTATTCTTGAGATGAGTTGATTTTGAGTTCTTGAGTTCCGGATTGTTTTTGAAATTCTATTCCTAATTATTGAATTGCTATATGTTATGCATTAAGATTCTTGAGTTGATTTGTTCATGTCTATATTTCAACATGAACCCTATGAATTGAGTATTTTTTTAGATGAGTAGTATCGTGGAGTTATGAGTCTTGCGTTATGTGTACCGAGTTTTCTTATTGCTATTAAGATCCTTGAGTTGAGTCGTTCATGTCTATAATTCCACATGAACCATATGGTTTGAGTTATAAATTTTGAAAAGCTTTTCAAAGCCAACACTTGAGTTCTTAAACTGAGTTTTGAGAAAGTAAATATGAGTTTTGAGAAAAGAGTTTCTAAAACATGATTAGTATGACATCTAGTATGTCATCAATGTATGAGCAGTATGGTATCTAGATATATCATCAATGTTTATGCACTATGACTTCCCGAGTCATCAATGATCATATTAAAATATGATTTTGATATGTTTTTTAGAAAGAGTTTTCAAGTATGAATTGAGTAAGAGTATAAGGGGACTATGTATGCCCAGAGGCATCAATATTTATATTGATAAATGAGAAACTGAGATTTCTAAATGAGTTATGAGTTCAAAAGATATTTCAAGAGTAGTTACCTCTTTTAAGAGGATAGTTTGAACAATTATCTCGAACCAGAGGAAGAGTTATGTTTTTAAACATATGAACATGAGTATATATTATTGGGAGTAGTATTTAACACTGATATGGGGATGAGTTCAGACAACTCAAAGTCCTCATAAACCATGTATGCCAACATGGGTAAAGGGTCATACTTTTTAGATGATTCATTATTGGGTTTTAAGCATAACTTAGTGGATCCACTTAGTTGAGGTGTCCTATACCCCGGCAAGGTATAGGACAATTCTGGCAGCGTGGGTGAAATATTGTTTCATCACGTAACTCATAGTGATGGTTGTCGGTTAGAAAATCTCCCAATAGAGTGAAAGTGTATTTTTATATATCACTTATTATGTTGAGTTCAGAGATGAGAAAGTATTTTGTAAAGCTTTAAATGATTTAACTTCTTTATTTCTTTACATTCAGCTTGAGCATATTACTATTCCAGACCTTTCTTTCAGTTGTTTATTATTCAGCTATATTACATACTCGTACATTCAATGTACTAATGTCATTCGACCTGCATCTTTTAATGATGCAGATACATGTTATTAGGATTCTCAACAAGAGTCTGTTAAGATCATTGTATCCGCTCGTCTGCTTATGATTGAGACCTCCTTGCTTTCAGAGTACTTCATTTTTATGAGTTGTTATTAGTAGTTCTCTTGAGGAGTCATGGGTCTTGTCCCGACACTCATCCTCGTATACATTAGAGGCTTCATAGATAGACAGTTTTGGAGAGTCTTTCAGTTTCAAATATTTTATTTAAAACTCATGCTTCATACTCGGTATATTCAGCAAAGTTTTGAGATTCAGTAAATTGTTTTTAAACGTTTCTTTCAATTTGATGCTTAGTATGCTTGAGTTAGTCTTTCGTTTGTAGTCAGCCAGGATGAGGGTTCACTTGGGGACCAGCAATGGTTCTCGAGTGCCGGCCATGTCTAGGGTGTAGGCTCAAATCGTGACAATCTAAACAATTAAACTCTCCTAAAACGAAATGTATCACATAAATTGAGACAAATAGTATGACCTAAATTGAAAAGAAAGAAGCATCATTTACCAAGGACAAGGACAACATTAAACGTGTACACCCACCAAGTTGTCTTTGCTTTCATGACTCCTCTCTCCTTCTCGGTACATCTCTAGCTACTCCTTCTCATTGTCTGCCCTAAACACGTGATTTGTGAGTAGAACAATATTATGGCAGCTTTATATAAATAAAAACATCATTTTTGTTTTAAAACAAAGTAGAAAACAACAACAAAAAAAAAAATATAGTATACATCGAACCACCAAACTTCCTTGTAGATTCCCTCGCATCCAGACATAGGAAACTAAGCTTATTCCTAATACCTAAGTTCCTCCTTAAAAACACAAAAATAACATTATATTGTACTACTCAAAGGAAATTGAAATCTGGGCTCATAAAGTATTAAAAAGAATATTCATGATTTATTCACACACTATATTATTATTATTTTAGCCCTAGAAGCTCCCACCCTTTTTACAATTCGAATTCACAATCTTTGAGTTCAACAAGTGAGAAGTGCTTAATATCCCAGCAACTCTCTATCATCAATAATACTATATTCATTTTTTAATTTTGTTTGAAATTAGTTCAGTTTGAAGAAGTCATGGACTTATTGTGGTGATATAGTTGTGTAGTTTCAACTACTTTTCTTAAAAGTTTTGGACCTAAGAGGGAGAATTATTTTGACTAGAATTAAGTTGCCCAAACCGTAGGTTTGACAAGATTTAGAAAGTTTAAAATCTGTTTTTGAGCATGCATGATGTAAAAATAAAAATTAAAATTGGCATTTACTTTTCTCATAAGAAATTAAAATAGCAAAAGAATACAGTTCAATAAGCAGAGAGACATGTATTGAGTTTTGAATATTATTTGGTTGTATATAATTATAATGTCCTAAATGGAGACTCCTCTATTGAACATTTCCTTGTTATTTAAAATAGAATGAACTCTTTGCATCTTCAATTCTTCCCTAAACTTATTTATAAAATCATCTGCTTTTTTATCAACTGCATCTTCTTCCTCATTTTCAAACAACTTCCTCCCTCCACCACGACGACTACGATTCTCTACTTTTTTGTCCTCCTCAGCGCACGTGACAGATTTGCTTCTTGTCACGTGACATTTCAAATCTTCCGCAGCTTGTGGTTGTTCATCGAGAGATGGAAATGGGGTGGGTTTTTGGGAGGAGAAAGAGAAATTGATGGAACGGACACGCTGAAGCAAAGAGGGACTGTTTTGGGGGAAAGTAGTTAAAGGGGAATTATTAAATGGATCTGGAAATAAAGACAACTTTACAGACCTCACACGCTGTAACAAAGATGGAGTTGTAGGGAGTTGATCTTCACCGGCCTCTTGTTTCTTATCATTTCTCAAGGTGGAAGTAATGAGAAGAGTAGCAATCGTGACATTCAACACGCAGAAGAGAACAGTAGGCGTCAACCAGCTCAACACAGATTCAATCATCACACCCATTTCTTAGGCAAAAGGGAGTTAGGGTTACAAGTGGAGGACACTTTCTATTTATAGAGTGAAGTGAAATGAACGAAGGAAGATGGTTAATTTTACATACATAAAAAAAAAAAAAATCTAATTTTGTGTATTTAAGAGTATATTTGAATTGATTTTTAGCTTTTTGACTTATAAGCCAAAAATTATAAGGTGGAAATTTTAAGTTATTATTTTTAATTTATTTTTATTATTTTAGCTTAATAATAAAAATTCTACTATTCCCTCCGTCTCATTTTATGTGACACTTTTTGGATTTCGAGATTCAAACAAATTTAACTTTGATCGTAAATTTTTCATAGATCTTTTAAATATTCTGAATTATCAATTGTTGTGACTTATAGTACTTTTTGCGTAGTTTACGAATATATAAATTTCATTTAAAAAAAAATGAAGATTTCATGCTCAAATTCTCGGTCAAACTTAAATTGTTTGACGCTCGAAAAATGAAAAGCGTCACATAAATTGGGACAGAGGGAGTATATATAATTTTTGATTTCACAATTGCCTTTTCCTATTTTATTTTGGAGAAAAGGTCTGAAAAATACTCCAACTTTGATCGAAATTGTTGTTACGATATCAAACTTTGGAAATGACCTTTTAACCCCCTGTACTATTTAATAGTGTATTTTAAAGGTATATATGTGTCTACGTGGACATCATAAATATTGCATCATTTTAAATAGTAATGTGTCGACTTGGACACATATATACCTTTAAAATACATTATTAAATAGTGTAGGGGGTAAAAGGTCTTCTATAAAGTTTGATATCGTAACAATAATTTCGGCCAAAATTAGAGTATTTTTCAGACCCTTTCCCTTTTATTTTTAATCAAGAGTACTGAAGTTTTGGGATTTTAACTAATTAGAAGGCATTTATATATACACACAACAAATTATCTTTTCCAATCCGGTTTTTCCTCCATTTTCGGGTGAAAATCATTCTCATCTTCTTTTTTTAAAAAAAATTCAAACTCCCTTCTCAATTTTGAACAACAATCAAACTTTTCATTTTATTTTATGCATTGTCTATGTTATTCTCATTATATCACATATATGTAATACATCTGTATATTATATATAATTTATTGTTAACCTATGTATTTATAAGTTTTTCTTTAAGTTCATTAATATTATAATAAGAAGAGTAATATTTTTATGAATTTATCACAAAATTTAATATTATTTTTATGATAGTTATTTCAACATTATATGCATTAATTAGCGTGTGCATATGTATGTATGTATATATTTTTGTCTTTCTCCACTCTGTTACTTTATGTGTTTCTTGCTTATCCCTTCTTGATATGACACCACTTAAAAAAATAAAATTAGTAGTATATTTTACTGAATTAACACTATTAATGCTTCAAAACATAAATTTGACTACTACTATTTTATACAGATATTTAATACTAAGGGTAATGGTAGACATAAAAAAAGTAATAAATTTTTTTTTGTTTTCATAAATTGGACAAGTATATTAAAATAACTATATTTAGAATAGAGTCAACTAATATAAATAGTAAAAGTATGCTTTATTATCTATACAAATAAAACAGAAATTGATTGGCGTTGATGCAGTATTACATAAATTATAGATTAAATAATTTACAATCTAAATAAATATCTTTAAGAACTTGACCTTAATTAAATTAATTACTTTGTATTCTCTACATCAAAATTTATTTGTATAGTGTAATGACTTGTTCCCGTCGTTATAGAAATGCCAACGAGGAAAATTTGTGATCGGAAAACTTTTTCATAATATTTGGATTTTCCCAATCTAGTCCAGATTTGGATGAAATCGGAGTCGTTGAGGTGTAGAGAAATCTGGTAATAATCGGGTGGATCATTTATGATTTTAATTACATGAGTAGTTAGATAACACATTAAGGAATTCGTACGACTTTACAGAATTGAATTTGGGCAAGTAGAACTCCCGAAATTGATCTTAGCGTAAATGGTATTTACTGAGCGTCGTGGGTTAGGTGTGTTGTGAAATGGGAATTTTGAAATTCTTGAAATAGCTCTCTATTTCGTTTTGGCTGCTTTGGCAGGGATTTCTGCCGCTCTGGCGAGATGGTGGCCATTGTGGCGGGTCCGACGAGAATTAAAGTCGTTTATAAACCCTTAAACGACCTCATTATGTACTTTTCGACTTTTTAAGCTAAGGAACGACTCCCAAGCGACTCATACTCATGTTTCACCATTCTTGAGGCTAAAGGTAAGCTTTTCACTCCCCGAATCCGTTCTTCGATCCGTAGAACGTAATAGAATGGGTGAATATTGATGGGGGAGGGTTTGGTTATGGATTCTATGGTGGAAACAACCCTAATTTGGATAATTGGGATCATGGGTTTGATCTAGGGTTCATAGAATTGTTACTAATCCGGGTAATTAATGATTGTTTATTGATTCCCGTATTATATTAATTGTTTGTAGACCAAGAACAAGTGGAACGAATCCGGAAAGGGAAGGATCAAGTTTCTTAGGGTTTCAAGCTTGTTTCGAGGTAGGTGATGGTTGTGATTCTATGATTGTCTGATGTATGCTTGTTATTACTTCATTATGATTTTTGTATACGTATGAATGTTGCAATGTTGATCACACATGTTGTAAATGAGATAGAGAATTGATGAATGCCATGAAATCATGATTTAAATGTATGATCTTGATGATATACTTGTGATTTGTGATTGTGGTGTGTGAATGGGATCGGTTGCCACGTTCCGGCATAACTAACTTGGATCGGTTGCCACGTTTCGGCATAAAAATGGGATCGGTTGCCACGTTCTGGCATAATTATGGAATCGGTTGCCACGTTCCGGCATGCTAATTGTTTGGGTTTGGGTTCCATGAGAGGATCAGTGATTTTGATATAAAATGTGAAGTTGTTCGTCGTTTGTAAATATTGATAATGTTGTATATGTTGATATGTATGCATATGATTATAATGTTGTTTGACTTGTTTATGTTGCACTAGTGGGATAGCTGTGTGATCCTACCAGTACACTGTGGGTATGTACTGATTATGCACTTGCTCTTATTTTTGTTGAGTACAGGGCATCTTTAAGAGGCTATTGACAGACCTCGCTTAGAAGATCAGTGATCGTCGCTCCGAATTCAAGGGTGAGCCAATTCTTCCGGGCTGCCATGGAATTCTCCTTTGTTTATGTCCACCATTTCCAAACTTAGACATTTGTTTTAGTTAGTTCATTAGTATGGGGTTGTACCCCTTCTTATTTAGGCTTGGTTCATTGTTAGAATTTTTTGGTACATTGACTTTCAGGTTCTAGGTTATTCTTCTGCATTATTAGTTTTTATGGTTAGACTTTTATTAGAGTTTATGGGAAATCTATTTTTATTGCCTTAGTTTTTAGATTATTTGCTTGGTCTGGGTTGTAGTAGTAGTTCTCGCACCGGAGTGTTAGTATTAGTGTCAATCACAACGGTTTAGGTCGTGACAAAGTTGGTATCAGAGCCTAGGTTCATTGATCTCGATGTACCAAAATGAGTCTAGTAGAGTCTCGCGAAATAGTATGGGGACACCTTTACTTTTCTTCGAGAGGCTATAGGACTTTAGGAAACCTTTATGTTTTCTCTTGTCTTCTTTCGTGCTATAACTTGATTCCAATTGGTATCTGGCGATTCAAATTGGTATCTAACCTCCTTCACTTTTCTGTCTGTAGATGGTTAATACTAGGTATAACAACGTCAGGCTCGTAGCTCCCGTCAATTCTCCGATTGAAGAATCTGCAGCGAAAGGTCGCGATCGAGGTAGGGGTAGATGAAGTGCTAAGGGTAGAGGCCATGGAAGAGTAGCACATGCTGAAAATGGAGCTCCGGTTGCGAATGCTCCTATGAATGAGAATTCCCTTATGCATCATGAGGAAATGGAAGAAAAGGTTAAGGTAGAGAATGTTGAGGAAGTTGGACAAGAGAAAGAGGTGCAAGTTGAGGCTACATGTATTCTTCCCATCGATCCGGTGTTAGCTCAACAAATCATGTCGTTCTTAAAAGGGTTGGCTGGTTCTAGAGTGGTTCCATCTATTCAAGCAACTCAAGCTCTAACTAATCGTCATGTTGCTAGCACTATGCCTAAGACCGGTGGAACGAGAGGTAATGATTATTTCTTTCGTCATTTGTTGGGTTCTGTCATGATTGGTAATAAGCATAAAATGTTGACTAAGTTTTTGAAGCTAAAGTCTCATGTGTTCCTTGGTTCTGAGAATGAGGATGCTTATGAGTTCATCTTAGATTGCTATGAGAGGCTGCATAAATTGGGTATTGTTCATCAACATGGGGCTGAGTTTGTGTCCTTTCAACTTCAAAGTGAGGCCAAGCAGTGTGGATAACTTATATGGAGTGCAGATCTTCTACTTTACCTCCACTTACTTGGACCCAATTTCATGCTCTGTTTTTAGAGAAGTATGTCCTAGGACCTTGAGAGATCACAGGAAAGATGAGTTTATGGCTTTGGAGCAAAGTGGTGTATGTGGATGCTTATGAGGCCAAGTTTCATGCTTTATCTAGATATGCTACGCAGTTGGTGACTACAGAGGAGGAAAGGATCCGGTTATTTATTAGAGGATTGAATTCTGAGTTGCAAGTATTATTTGTTCATATGACTTCTGCAGGGAGGAGCTTTAATGAGGTAACATACTATGTTAAGAATGTAGGCGAGATGGTCAAGCTAAGGCATGGGCAAAAAAGGCAAAGAACTCGGGTAACTTTCAAGGTTCTTATTACAAGGGGTCCAGAAGGCCAACGCTTGCAGCTAAGCCAATTCAGTCCGCTATGCCCGTCTCTACAAGTAGTTACTCGAAAACTCCATCTCATAATTTTCAGGATAGCCAGGAAATCGCGCCCTCGACGGGCGGTAAACCATCTTTTGATCGTACTTGTGACAATTGTGGAGAACCTGTGTATATGAGGAGAGATTGTCCCCACCCACGTGGGTTAGATTCTGCACAGCAGCAATCTAGAGCAGTGGTACCCGCGGGAAATGGTAATAATGGTCGAGGGCATCCACAAGGTGGGCGAGGAGGTAATCAGCGAGGCCGTGGAGGTAGAGGAAATGATAATGGTAACGAAGGTAGGGGTAACATGCAACCAGGTAGGAAAGTGGCTCATCATGATGATAGGGTTTAGTGTTATGCTTTTCTGGGCAAGAATGAGGCGGAGGCGTCTGATGCGGTGATCACAGGTACTATTCTTGTCTATGACCGGATGGCTAATATGTTGTTTGATTTGGGTTCTACTTATTCTTATGTATCTATGTGATTTGCCTCAGTTTGATATGATTTGTGATGTAAGTGATGCCTCTATCCATGTTTCTACCCCAGTTGTAGAGGCAGTCATAGTTACCCATGTTTATCATCTTGTCCTATTTTGTTTATGGGATTTCAGACTTGGGCTGATTTAGTGATTTTGGATAAGATTGACTTTGACATAATCTTAGGCATGACTTAGTTGTCCCCCTATTATGTTGTGCTTAATTGTAATACTAAGTCTGTAACTCTAGAAATTCCGGGAAGGGAAAAATTAGAGTGGGAAGGGGTGTACAAGCCTAAGCAAGCTAAGATTATATCCTTCATTCGGGCTAGTAAACTGGTAGAACAAGGTTGTTTGGCTTATTTGGCTCATATTAGAGATGTTGAAATTGAGGCTCCATCCATTTTGTCTATTCATGTGGTGTCAGAAGTTATAGAAGTGTTTCCTAATGATTTGTCTGGTATGCCTCCGGATAGAGATATAGATTTTTGCATTGATTTAAAGCCTGGTACGCGTCCAATTTCTATCCCTCCATACCACATGGCTCCGGCAGAATTAAGAGAGCTTAAGGCTCAAATCCAAGAACTCCTTGATAAGGGATTTATTCGCCCTAGTGCTTCTTTATGGGGTGCTCTAGTTTGTTTATTAAGAAGAAGGATGGTAGTATGAAAATGTGTATAGATTACCGGCAATTGAATAGATTAACTATTAGAAACAAGTACCCTTTGCTTCGAATAGACGATCTTTTTGACCAATTGCAAGGTGCGTCAGTTTTCTCTAAGATTGATCTAAGGTCCGGTTACCATCAATTTAAAATTAGGCCTGAGGATGTTCCCATGACGGCTTTTAGAACTCGTTAAGGGCACTATGAGTTTTTGGTTATGTGTTTTGGTTTGACCAATGCGCCTGCAACTTCCATGAGTTTAATGAATGGGGTGTTCAAACCATTTCTTGATTCATTCGTGGTAGTTTTTATTGATGATATTTTGGTTTATTCAAAAAGTGAGGAAGAGCATGCCAACCATTTCATAGTGTTTTGGGTGTTCTTGGGAAGCAAAAGCTTTATGCTAAATTTTCTAAGTGTGAATTTTGGTTGAAATCGGTTGCATTTTTGGGGCATGTAGTTTCAAAAGAAGGAGTAATGGTAGATCATCAAAATATTGAGGCGGTTAAGAATTGATTTAGGCCTAGCTCTATGACAGAAGTTAGGAGTTTTGTTGGGCTCGCTAGCTATTATCGTCGATTTGTGAAGAACTTTGCATGTATTGCCACTCACTTGACTAATTTGACCAAAAAGGAGATGCCGTTTGAATGGACTGAAAAATGTGATGAGAGCTTTCAAAAGCTCAAGACTCTCTTGACCACCACACTTATTCTAGCATTACTGGTTGAAGGTAAAGATTTTATTGTTTATTCTGATGTTTCACATTCTGGTTCGGGTATTGTGTTGATGCAGGATAAGAATGTTATAGCTTATGCCTCGCGTCAATTGAAGGTGCATAAGAGGAATTATCCAATGCATAATTTAGAGTTGGCAGCGATAGTGTTTGCTCTTAAGATATGACGGCATTACCTCTATGGTGCCAAGTGTGATGTGTTTATTGATCATCGTAGTTTGCAACATGTGTTCACTCAAAATGATTTGAATTTGAGGCAGCGAAGGTGGATGGAGTTACTTAAAGATTATGATGTGACCATTCAATACCATCCGAGCAAGGCTAATGTGGTGGCAGATGCTTTGAGTCGAAAAGTGGTGAGTATGGGTAGTTTAGCTTGCTTGAGTATAGCCAAGCGACCTTTGTCTAAAGAAATTCAGACCTTAGAGTCAAAGTTCATGCAGTTGGGCATCTCAGAAAGAGGTGGGGTGCTAGCTAGTATTGAGGTAAGGGCCACTTTCATTAAGAGATCAAGGCCAAACAATTTGAAAATGAGAATTTGGAGGAACTTAGAAAGAAGACTGTGATTGGTAAGGCACAAGAGACCACACTTGATGCGGATGGTGTGCTCAATTTTACAGAGAGAATTTGTGTTCCTAGAGTAGATGACTTGATTGAGAAATTGGCGGAGTCTCATGGTACGCGATATTCTATTCATATGGGTGTGACCAAGATGTATAGAGATTTGAAGCGAATTTATTGGTGGCTGGGCATGAAGAAAGACATATCGAAGTTTGTGGGGAAGTGTCAAAATTGTCAACAAAAGAAATATGAACATCAAAGGCCTGCAGGTTTGCTTCAAAGAATGCCAATTTCGGAATGGAAATGGGAAAGAATAGCTATGAATTTTGTGGTTGGTCTTCCCAAGACTTTGGGGAAGTTTGATTCTATTTGGGTAGTGGTTGATAGATTGACTAAGTCAGCCTACTTTATTTCCGTAAGAATAGATTAAAATGCTGAACAATTGTCTAAAGTTTATGTGGAAGAAATAGTGAGGTTGCACGGAGCACCCCTTTTTATCATTTCAGATTGTGGTCCCCAATTCACATCCAAGTTTTGGAGAAAATTACATGATGAATTGGGCACACAACTCACTTTTAGTACAGCCTTCCATCCACACACAGACGGGCAGTCGGAGAGGACTATTCAAGTATTAGAAGACATGTTGAGGGCATGTGTGATTGATTTTGGAGGGCATTGAGATAAGTTCTTACCCTTGTGTGAATTTTCTTATAACAATAGTTATCACTCCAGCATTAATATGGCACCATTTGAGGCACTCTATGGGAGGCGATGTAGATCACCTATAGGATGGTTTGAGACTGGAGATGTGAAACCATTGGAGGTTGATTTAGTGAAGGATGCTCAAGATAAGGTTAGGAGTATTCAAGCTAAGCTTCTAGCAGCCTAGAGTAGACAAAATAAGTATCTAGATCATAAGGTAAGAGACATGGCATTTCAATCCGGTGAAAATGTTCTTCTTAAGGTATCACCCATGAAAGGGGTGAGGAGATTTGGTAAGAAGGGTAAGCTAAGTCCTAGATACATTGGTCCATTTGAAATTCTTAAATGTGTGGGACCGGTGGCGTATAGATTGTCTTTACCTCCTAATTTATCAAGTGTTCATTCGGTATTTCATATATCCATGTTGAAGAGGTATCATGGTGACGGGGATTATATCATTAAATGGGACTCAATTGTATTAGACAAGGACCTCCAATATAAGGAGGAACCGATTGCAATTCTTGATCGTGATGTGCGCAAGTTGAGGACCAAGGAGATTAAGTCCGTGAAAGTTTAATGGAAGCATCGTCCAGTTGAGAAAGCTACTTGGGAAATCGAGAGGGACATGTGAGACAAGTATCCCCAATTGTTCGTCGATTCAGGCACTACTTCATTCCTTCCTTAGCCTATTTTTCTAAGTTTTGTCACTCGGGGACGAGTGATGGGTAAATTGGTATCTATTGTAACGACCTATTTCCGTTGTTATAAAAATGCCAACGGGGAAAATTTAGGACCAGAAAACTTTTTTGTACTATTTGGATTTTCCCAACCTAGTCCAGATTTAGACGAAATCGGAGTCGTTGAGGTGTAGGAAAATCTGGTAACAATCAGGTGAATCATTTATGATTTCGATTATATGAGTAGTTAGATAACTCGTTAAGGAATCTATAAAACTTTACGAAATTGAATTTGGGCGAGTAGAACTCCAAAAATCGATCTTAGCGTAAAGGGTATTTACTGAGCGTCGTGGGTTAAAGGTGTATTGTGAAATGGAAATTTTGAAATTCTTGAAATAGCTCTCTGTTTCGTTTTGGCCGCTTTGGCGGAGATTTCTACCGCTCTGGCATCGCCGCTGTGGCGGGGTGGTGGTTGTTGTGGCGAGCCCGACGCGAATTAAAGTCGTTAATAAACCCATAAATGACCTCATTATGCACTTTTTGACTTTTTGAGCTAAGGAACGACTCATAGGCGACTCATACTCATTTTTCACCATTCTTGAGGCTAAAGGTAAGTTTTTCACTCCCCGAATCCGTTCTTCGATCCGTAGAACGTAATAGAATGGGTGAATATTGATGTGGGAGGGTTTGGTTATGGATTCTATGTTGGGAACAACCCTAATTTGGATAATTGGGATCATAGGTTTGATCTAGGGTTCATAGAATTGTTAGTAATCCGGGTAATTAATGATTGTTTATTGATTCTCGTATTATATTGATTGTTTGTAGACCAAGAACAAGCGGAACGAATTCGAAAAGGGAAGGATCAAGTTTCTTAGGGTTTCAAGCTTGTTTCGAGGTAGGTGATGGTTGTGATTCTATGATTGTGTGATGTATGTTGTTCTTGCTTCATTACGATATTTGTATATATATGAATGTTGTAATGTTGATCACACTTGTTATAAATGCGATAGAGAATTGATGAATGTCATGAAATCATGACTTAAATGTATGATCTTGATGATATACTTGTGATTTGTGATTGTGGTGTGTGAATGGAATCGGTTGCCACGTTTCGGCATAACTAACTTGGATCGGTTGCCACGTTCCGGCATAAAAATGGGATCGGTTGCCATGTTCCAGCATAAATATGGAATCGATTGCCACGTTTCAGCATGCTAACTGTTTGGGTTTGGGTTCCATGAGAGGATCAGTGATTTGATATAAAATTTGAAGTTGTTCGTTGTTTGTAAATGTTGATAATGTTGTATATGTTGATATGTATGCACGTGATTATAATGTTGTTTGACTTGTTTATGTTGCACTAGTGGGATAGCCGTGTGATCCTACCAGTACACTGTGATTGTGTACTGATTCTGCACTTGCTCTTATTTTTGTTAAGTATAGGGCATCTTCAAGCGGCTATTGACAAACCTCGCTTAGAAGATCAGTGATCGTCGTTTTGAATTCAAGGATGAGCCAATTCTTCCGGGCTGCCATGAAATTCTCCTTCGTCTATGTCCACCATTTCCAGACTTAGACATTTGTTTTAGTTAGTTCATTAGTATGGGGTTGTATCCCTTCTTGTTTAGACTTGGTTCATTGTTAGAATGTTTTGGTACATTGACTTTCAGGTTCTAGGTTATTCTTCCTCATTGTTAGTTATTATTGTTAGACTTTTATTAGAATTTATGGGAACTCTATTTTTATTGCCTTAGTTTTTAGATTATTTGTTTGGTCTGGGTTGTAGTAGTGGTTCTCCCACCGGAGTGTTAGTATGGGTGTCAATCACGACGGTCTGGGTCATGACATATAGTTATTATACTCTGTTGTTTTTACTTGTATGAATAAATATTAGAGTTTTTATTGTTATTAAATAAAATTAATTTTGTCATAATGCTTATTTACTTCATTATAGAACATTGATAGCTTTTATACTTAATTAGTATTTTTCACTTTTTCCTATCCAAAAAATAATGTTTATGTTTTCATGAAAATTTTGTTACATGATTCAAAAAAATAAATAAATAAAACATAAAAAATTAAAAAAAAAATTAAAAAAATAAATATATATATATCATGATTTTTGAAGTAAAAGAAAAATTGATAAATGAAAGAAATAATAGACATTTTAAAAATTTAATCAAGATAAAAAGCAAAGTATGATAATTATTCAAAGTTGAGGGGGAATTTAATTTTAAAAACAAAATTAGGGAGTGAAAATGATTTTTACCCTTCATTTTTTTAATGGATGTTACTTTAGCTTACAACCCTTGTGACGCTCACCAAAAAATGAGATGTATCATAACAGAGCTATGGATAATGAGAAACATAAGAAGAAACATACAAGTAGAAAATTAAGAAAAACAAGAAGAAAATTAAAGAAATTATATCTGGAATACAAACAACTCAATATCACAAAAACTGATAATGACAAATTAGATCAATTAATAGATAATATATCTAAAATAGAATATAAATATATTCAATATTTAAAAACACAATGAATAACGAATATAGACAAAAACTTACCGAAATAATTATAGCAAAAAGACAAGAATTAAGACATAGGCAAAATATACTTAACAGCAATATATTTGCAGGAATTTATAAAAAATCTATACTAGCACAGAGAAAAACTATTTTATATCTACAAGTGCAAATAGAAAGCTTAGAATATAAACTACAACACAACTTATAAATGAATAAAGAAGAATACGCAATAGATGAAAAAACATATGAAAACTATGACGGATTGAAAATAAAGATAATATTTTCTAATCTAGGAAGAAGATATAAGAAAATAGGTGACAATCTAAATATAATGTTAGAAAAAGAAACGGTAAAACTAGAAGATAGTCTAACTGCTATGATAAGAATAACAAAAGAAAATGAAGAAATAGATAGAAAAACAGAGATCGAAAAAATAAAACAACAAGCAAAAAAGGAAGTACAACAATTAGAAGAAGTAAAAAATACTAAAATAATAGAGATAGCAATATTAAAAGAAATGTACGAAATTAAACAAAGAGAAAAAGAACAAAAAACAAAATTAGCAAATGAGATAATTAAATTTAAAGAAAAATTGCAATTAGAAGATGAATTAGAAGAAAAAGAAAAAAATAACCAAGATAATCTACCCGAAAAAAGAATTGATGAAATAAACGACGATTATCTAGAACAACATTCGGAAACAAGCGAAACATATACGGAACTTTTAGCAAACATAGATAATACAAAGAATTTAGAAATAAATACAGGAGATGTAGACATGGATGAAAAACCTAGCACATCAGGAGTAAAGGACCCAAAAAATTTAAATCCAAAATATTATAATGAAAACTATGAACAATATGATAGAGAAAAAACTACAAGGGATAAAAGATTAAATAAAAAAT
>JAJOOH010009699.1:0-18565 GCA_029582605.1 Solanum gracilifrons | reverse complement strand
GCCCAACGCGTAGAACAACTTTCGTCAAGGACTTAAGTCGAGAAAATCTATATTTCACTTGATCCTAGAAATGGGTTTCTCTAATTTCTCTATTTTTTAAGATTAAAATGGAGAAAAAGGTCGAAGGAGAAGATATATGTAACATTCCACCGACTTAGAGGCCCATCTCACGTGCCTGCTTGCGCAGTCCCACGAAAATGTCATTATCGCTCTATTCTGAGGTCGTATGAACGAACGGTTTGATGCGTTGGAAACTAAACTCATAGATCTTCGATTTCATAGCTTGCAGGGACCATAACTCTTAATAGATTGGGAGAAAACGTCCGAGATATTTGACTTAAATTTCAGACAAATCTTTAAAAAGGAATTTACGGTAATTTTCGCCAACTTTTATTTTGTCACTTACCTAACTTCAAAAATTGAGATACCACACTTGAACACTTAAAATATCACATAACACATCATTTTTAATTTATTACTCACCCTCCTTGTCTTTCCACGAAGATACGAGTTAATTTAGACGTTTTGAAAAGTCGGGGTGTTACATTTCTGAATCTGAAGAAGTTATTCCATCTCATCGCCACCCTTGTTCTTTAGATCTGTGAGATCATCAGCTTCATCAAATATCACATGAACACTTTCTTCAATGCATAGTGTTCTCTTATTGTATACTTTGTAGCCTTTACTTGAAGAGGAATAACCCACAAACACTCCTTCATCAATTCTAGGATCAAATTTTCCTAGATCATCTTTCCCATTGTTCAGCATAAAGAATTTGCACCCAAAAGCCTTTAAATAATTCAGTTTGGGCTTTCTGTTGTTGAGTAGATCATAAAGATTTTGTCTAGTAGAGTCCTGATCAAGCATATGTTAGTCACATAACAAGCAATGTTAATTGCTTCAGCCCAGAAGTTCTTTGGAAAACTTGAGTCTATGAGCATAGTCTGGCAATATCAACCAGAGTTCTGTTCTTCCTTTCAACCACACCATTTTGGTGAGGTGTTCTAGGAGCTGAGAAGTTATGATGGATTCCACTTTTCGCACAAAAATTGTCAAACTTTGCATTTTCAAACTCTGTTCCATGATCAGACCTGCTCCCTGCAATCTTGCAGTTCAGCTTTGTTTGAATCATTTTGACAAGAGTCATCAACACATCAAATGTTTCATCTTTGGACTTGAGAAACATAGTCCAAGTGAATCTTGAATAGTCATCCACAACCACCAGAATATATTTCTTTCCACCTCTACTTTGAATTTTCACAGGTCCACACAGCTCCATGTGAATTAGCTCGAGAGGCCTTGAAGAACTCACTAGCTTCTTTGTTTGAATGATGATCTGGTCTGTTTGTATTTGACACATGCTTCACACACATTGTCATTACTGAATTTGAGTTTAGGTAACCCACGAACCAGGTCCCTGGAGACAAGTTTGTTTAGCAAGGAGGAGCTCACATGACCAAGTCTTATGTTCCATAAGTTAGCATTGTCACTTTAGGCACTCAGACAAGTTAGATCATCTCCTTGAGCATTAAGTAGTATCCAGGTCATCCACATACATGTTCTTGCGCCTTCTAGCCGTTAAGATCACCTTATTTGTTGACAGGTTACTAACAATGCACTTTTCTGATAGAAATCTAACTCTATTGCCTTTATCACAAATTTGAAACACACTGAGAAGACTGTATTTTAGTCCACTCATATAGTACACCTTCTTGATTGAGTGTTCAACCGATGTTCTAATTCTTCCAACACCAATAATATACCCTTTTTTCCATTACCAAACGAATCATCTCCACCTTGAAGTGCCTTGAGAGAGAGGAAGTTTCCAGTCCTTCCAGTCATATGCTTTGAGCATCCACTGTCCATGAACCAGCACTAAATGTTACCTTCTCCACTCGCCTACACCAAAGATTACTTGTTAGACTTAGGAACACATTTCTGTGTGAGTTCCCAGTAAGCAGATAGAGGCATAATGAGAGGACTTCTTGTCCAATGAGGCAAAATAGTCTTTCTCATGTTAGAAGACCTAGGAATATGAGCAGGTCCCTTGTCCTGTGTAACATTCCGTCTAGAGTAGACTAAAAAATTTTCTTGAGAGGCTTTCCGGGCTGGACAATCCTTTTTTCAGATGACTATTGCGACCACAGTGAACACATAACACAGACACATACTTGCTATGGGGATTATATGGAGGAATGATGTTTAAGCTTCCTAAACCCTTTCTGTTGTTGTGACCTTGACGAGTAATGTTTGAAAGTAGTTTAAAGGAGTTAGTCTATCTCAGAGACTTTTTCAGTTCTTCTGTGAGACCGACCAAGTCCCTTTCCATCTGATCATTTCTCTCCAAGGCTAATGCAAGTCTGGTTTCAGCAGTGTTCAAACTAGTTTCTAGCTCTATTTGCAAGTTGCTAGCCTCTCCTTTTCCTCTGCCAAATTTCTCACTCAGCATCTTTAGTCTCTCCTTGAGTTCTAGATTTTCAATCTCCGGAACTGTCAATTGTTCCTCAATAACAGACATATGATCAACCAAAGCTAACTTTTCTTCATGGAAAATATCTAAACTATTGTTCATCGAGTCATTTTCAGTTGTTAACTTTGTAATATAGTCAATCAAAACAGCAGCTAGATTCATCAACTTTCTAACATAGTAAACATTCAAGTTTTGTTCAAGGTCGAAAAGAGTTACCTCATCTTCAGCTTCTTCTTCGTCAGATTTCTCCATGAAGGCAAACATAGTATCGAACACATCTTCCTTATCTTTAACTGCAAGCATGGATGCATCTTTATGATTTCCTGACTCTTCTGAGTCACTTGAGGAATCCCGAAAAGCTCTCTCTAAGGCACTCAGTTCACTAACTATTCTAAGTTGTTGAACATCATCTCTGAAGAGGACAACACTAAACTAAGTTGTAAGTAGGGGATACTAGTCTAAGCAAAGGATCTTGTAAGACTAACCTAGCCTGAGGCTCCTTTGGAAACCAAGAAAATAAGAATAATGAAGTAAAACTAAACCTCCATATACATCCCTAATCCACATGCAATTCATAATAATTAATATATCATGGAGTATAATCTAAAAGAAAGTAAACCATAGCCTACCGAGAAGCCGAACTATAAATCTTGAACCGACTACAAGCTGGTCAACTCTTCTTCATGTCCTTTGAATTCCATGATACTAACTATGTTTCACAATGAGTATGACAATACATATATTGTAATAATTACACTTGGTTTCAAAATTGGGTTAAAACGGTGAGGACATGTGCAAGGAATCACAAAATTGACTCACCTAATATAGCCCAATTACCTCAAGAAATTTATTCCCCTAACATGGCTACAGTTTGACCTTTAAATTCCACAAAATAAGCTAACATAAGCTAGCTTACAAGAACCAATTCGAGAAATATTAAGAGAATTAATGAGGACTTACAATTTAGAAGCGAGAATGACGACTGAGATGACGTCCCCAAAATATTCTCAACCTAAAGCAAAAAAATTACTCAAGAGGAGATCGCAGTTCTAATAAATGATAAATGAAATAATGAAGGAAGAACTATGATTTAATCACTATATGTGCCTCTTTGATGACCCCAATGACACATGTGTGATGTCGTCGAAGCAAAAAATTGGCCACCAGTGTGAGGGTCACCGACAAATCATCTCATAAGGCACAAACCCATAGGTGTGACGGCCCCTCCTCATAAGAAAAAAGTTTCTTATGCAGCCAACCCACTGGAGAGGCCTTTGGCTCCACATAAGCGAGGTCTTAAGTGCGAGCTTGACTCCTCAGGAGCAACTACACCAACAAATGGTTCATCAACATTTGGGACTAAAATCCCAAATCTCCATCAGACTTTCTAAATTAGATTTGGGTCCCATCAACGCAAACCTAAAATTCTACCCAATAAGAAATGACATTTTGTACTCAACAGAACTGAAAAAACTTCCAATAGAGGTCGTCTCTACAAAAAGTGTGTCCTACACCCAAACTCTATTTTAGCCATAAGCCACAAGGTTTCTCAAAATCAGTCTGAAAGCCTCCGCATTCACAAGACAAGTGTCTCTTTTGTGGAGACTAATAGGGTTGGTCATCGTGTTTGTGGACCTTAAGCAGCATTTGAGAAGGTCGAGAGGTTGACCCTTCGCATTAAGAGCTCGGCGTCACATTCATGAAGCTTTGGGGGTCGGACCTCTTGCGATTAAGGACAAGGTCCTGAGTTTGCGATAGTCATTTGATTAGTGTTTTAATGAAGATGTGTCCCATTTTCAGCTTAGTTTCACTTATGGAGAACTTGATTCTCGATCTAGGGAGTTCCAAATTGAGTTATTTATGTTGCTAATTGCTGGAAATTTGTTGAGGCAACATTTCAGATCATCGGGAGAGTGTGGGGGGACTCGTCTAGAAGGTCAATTATCATCCTGAACCTCCCTTGGTAGACATTAATGGTGGATTTCATGTTAATTTTGATGCATGTGTTATGTGGTGATATTTTAAGGCTTGTTTAGTACCCGTTTTCAAGGAACAAGTTCCTTGAAAAAAGTAACAAACAATTGTCAGAGTTAATTTTGGAATTCCCAATGCGGCTCCCATAATTGAGTTTTTAACTCATTTTTGGGTGTATCTTCAATTATTTCAATTTTGGTATCAAAACATTCGTATTGATTTTTGTGATCATATATTTGATAGTGTGTCAGTGATCGGAGGCCATTGAGAAGGGGAAAATTCCATAATTTTGATTTTGGAGTGCACGACCAACTTAAAGTTAGGCTACAACTTATGGGTCTTTAGATTGAGCTTGTAACACTAAATTCATAATGATTATCTAGGTTTGGGTTGGGTTGTAGATCGTATCATTTTTAATAGTAGAGATTCATTTGTTAGCCTTATTTTCAGGTTTCCTAAGGAATCAAGCATGCCTATTTTGGTTGAGTTGACTGTACATTTCCCTGTGGTTTCCATGTTGTCATTTATATTGTTATTTCTAGATTTTTTCTGGGACTTAGTCTAGGCGTAGGCTAGTGATTATCTTAGACATGCATTTTGGAGTCGATAGGTCTCAGAGATTCTCTGATATTGCTTTGGACAACTTAGCTCCATGTAGACTGATATAGCAAACTTGAGTTTCACAGTATGATCCTTAGCTAGGTGACAACTCAACTCTTGTGACTGTACATCCATATTTTCCTTTATGATTTGACCCGGGTGTGTTCATTGGCGATTTCAAGCCATGAAGTTTATGTTAAATTGAGTCTTAGGTTGGGAGCTGGAGTTCATCCTTGGTGGCTTCCAAGATGGTTTTGCTCTATGTTGTGGTTACTGTACGAGGACAAGCGAGATATTTTGAAACATTTGGAGTTCTTTATCCACGGTTTGAGATTTATGTTGATGATTACTACCTTCAATTCAAGGTCAGTGTGCATTCCTATCATCCAGGATTTGAGGGCCATGTGTATCCCTACTAGACATTGTTAAAGTCTGAGCGTCACTTCTGTGAGTCCGATTCAATTCCTCACTTGGTGATTCGTTTGTGTTCTGAAATATTTCTTAACTCAGCTAGCAGCTTTCTTAGCTCTTATGTGCACTCATCAGGCTTATGGGGGTCTATTTGGGTAATTTACTTTCAATTGCACATGAGTGTACCTTCTAGACTTATAGGGTCCAGTTAGGTAATAGTTAGCTGGTTAATTTCCTGTTTGTCCTTTCCTAGTCTCATGTGCCATACAGTGAAGTTTTTTGTTACTGGTTCATCTTGTGACTTATAGTTTCTTTTGTTTTTCAATTTTCATATTGTCTTTACTTTCCAAGTTCAGTCGGTCTATGATGCCTATTAGGTGCCTTTTTTTTGTACTCATACTACACTCTACATCTGTCTCGTGATGCAGATCCTAGTGCCAGCAACCAGAGTTAATTCGGTCCAGCTGCGGAGATCTTGATGTTGAGGGTGAGTTGGTGACGTTCAAGCTCAACTTATCTCCCTCTAGATGTAGTTTCTGGGTAGTCTATTGCATACGATACGAGTCTATACTTTTGTTATACTTTTGGGACTTGTACTTTCTTTTTGTAGCTTTGTACTTGGCCCTACCAGGTCATGGAATCAGATCTATTTTATGGTTTGTATATATTGTTGTTGTTATCTTTTTTCTGATGTATATCTTTTGAACTTCTCTTTATTCCTTATGGTTTGTTGTTTCTACTTAATATGCATATTACTTGTCGTTCTTGGATATGAGTTGTCTTACCTACTGGTGGGTTATTGTAGGTGTCACCATAAGTTAACTTTTCGGGTCATGAAAATATAATACTATAATAATATGATATGATTACTATTTAATATTGAGTTAATTAGATGTTTTATAACTTTCTTATTTAGTACAAGGGTAAAATAGCAATCCATCTTTGCAGTTTGAAGCTTCCCATTTTTAATAAAGCTAGTTTTTGGGAACGCGCTTTGCCGGTGTAACCCGTATTAATGAGTATATTATTTCTTTAAAAAATAAATACTATTAAAAAATATGATTTGAGTTCTTTTTTATAAAATATGTCTAATGAGGTTTCTTACTTTGTCTTACTACTAATTGTGACACACCAATTTCATGACCTCCAAGTGAATGTACTGAGATAATAATATAAGAAGTTAATAAAATAAACTCTATTTATAAGTCAAAAAATAAGCTTGTAAAGCAAAAAATGAAAAGATAACAAATATCTAAATTAAATTTCTCGATAGTGTTAAAAGTTTCTTTTTGTTGGTAGAATAATGTTAGAAGATCAAAAGATTGCATGAGATTAATCCTCTGCAAATCATAGTGCAATATTAATGTTTCTTCAATTAAAAGCTTGAGAGGAGATTATTTATTTTTTGTACAAAAAATGGTGTAAGATTAACTTTGAGTGAAAGGAAAACAAAACCTTTCAACTTTTTTACTTTGTCTTTTGAATCTCCTAATAATTATAATGAATGTGTTCAAAATATTATATTAATTTTTTATCCACGAGCACTTTAAACTAATTAGTTAATTATAAATATTTAAAACTAAGGTGTAAAAGTTCTTATTATTTATATTTTAAAAATCAGGATATTTATGAACATAACTACTATTTTTATATAGAATTTAATTTTCTCTTCATACATAACTTCTCCATCATTAATCTAATGTTATATGTTTCACCTTCTTCTTCTTTTTTCCAATAATAAAAAAGAGTAAACATTTTATCACATTCATTCTTAAAGATGAAAGTTAATGTATATGTAAAATTATAAGTACAAAGAACAAAAAAAAAAGATACACATGAGCAAGACAATTAGGCTTCTTCTTTTTTTTTGCTTTTGTCTGTATAACGAAAACTGAATATTTGAGCATACAAAATAAAAATCTGCAATTAAATCAAGTTGCTAACAAAACAACAATTTAACTATATGAAGAGGGATAGAAAAGTATTATTATAATTCTAATTACTACAAATAATATAAAACTACCACACCAAGCTCCAATAGTTGAATTCTTGTCTATTATCATGATTGTATAAGGGGATCTCACAACTTTCACCACAAATTGTGACATTATTTCACCTGTTTAGAGCTCCTATACACAAGAAATGTCGGAGTAGTAAATAAAAGTCTTTCTTGAAAAAGTCAAATTTATAGGACAAAAATTACGGAAACATGAAAACTCACATGGAAAATTGAAAGGTCAAATACTATTAAAATAAATATAATTATTCTTTCATTATCTTTATAATAAATAACTAAAAATTCAAATAATAATTTAAATAATATTATTTAATATTTAATTAATTAGAATGTTTAATTTAGCCTAGGGGTAAAATAAATATAATAATTCTTTCATTGTCTTACTAATAAATAACTAACAATTCAAATAAGAATTAAAATATTATTATATAATATTTGGTTAATTAGAATATTTAATTTAGCCTAGGGGTAAAATGAATCTAACTTTTCATCTTTGGAGCTTTCGAAAAATTACGGAAACATGAAAAGTCAATGGAAAATTCAAAGGTCAAATACTATTAAAATAAATATAATTATTATTTCATTATCTTTATAATAAATAACTAACAATTCAAATAATAATTAAAATATTGTTATTTAATATTTAATTAATTAGAATGTTTAATTTAGCCTAGGAGTAAAATAAATATAATAATTCTTTCATTGTCTTTATAATAAATAACTAACAATTCAAATAATAATTAAAATATTATTATTTAATATTTGGTTAATTAGAATGTTCAATTTAGCCTAGGGGTAAAATGAACCTAACTTTTCATCTTTGGAGCTTCCGAAAAATTACGGAAACGTGAAAAGTCACATGGAAAATTGAAAGGTCAAATACTATTAAAATAAATATAATGGTTCTTTCATTGTCTTTATAATAAATAACTAATAATTTATAATAATTAAAATATTATCTTTTAATATTTAATTAATTAGAGGTTCAATTTAGCCTAGGGGTAAAATGGTAATCTAACTTTTCATCTTTGGAGCTTCCCACTTGAGTTTTTGGCTAAAATCATCCCTCAACTATGACTCAAATCTAATGTACATCCTTATATTATTTAAGCGAGCAAAAAAATCCTAATACTATTCAAAAAATAACAAGAATCGTCCTTCAGTCGATTTTTGTTAAGAAACTGATTGAGCCAATAAACAAAATATTTTTTAATTTGTTCATCAAGTTTTAGCCACAATGAGAAGATTAAAGTTACCTAAAAAGAATAAGCATATGGATAGAAAATGAGTCTTTCATTCTCAAGAATTTAAATTTTGTGTGTTGTTAATTTATAATTTTTTGCATCATCAAGTAAATTGACTTGCAACAATACATAAGTCTTGAAATATTTATACAGTAGGTTCGGATGATTAGAAAGATTATGTAAGAAATTCATTTTACAATGCAATTCACAATTTAAACAATGTACAGAAATGTTGGAAATTTAGTGAAATTACGTAGCCGTTTACTTTGAAGATAAAAAAATTACTTTATTTGAATTTTTTGTAGTTGGGGTTATATTATTCTATACTTTTTTGTAACTACCTGATTTCGTCGTTAGGAAAAAGGCAACGGGGAAAAATTTTGGGCCGAAAAACTTTTTGATAGTATCTTGAAATTTCCGAACCTAGTCTAGTTTTGGACGAAATCGGAGTCACTGAGGTCTAGGGAAATCTGCTAAGAGATGGAAGATTAATTATGAATTTGATCATAAGAATAGATAGCTAAGACGTTAAGGAACCCGTACGACTTTACGGAATTGAATCCGGGTGAGCAGAACTCCCGAAATTGATCTTAGCATGATCGGGTATTTTTTGAGTGTTGTGAAATGGAGGTTTGGAACTCTTAAATTAGCTCTCTGTTTCCGTGTAAGCTGCTATGGCGGGATTTGTGCCGCCAGGGCGGGGCCGTTGCAGTGGGGTGAGAACCGCTGTGGCGGGACAGACGTGACTTAAGTCGGAAATAAACTCCAAAATATCATTATTCTGCACTTTTTGACTTTGAGAGCTAAGGAACTACCCCATGTGTTTTCTTGACAGTTTTCCACCATTCATGAGGCTAAAGGTAAGGTTTTCACTCCCCGAATCCAAGTTTCGATCCGTAGAACGTAAACTAATGGATAATTATCTATGGAGGAGGGTTTTGATCTAGAATTTATGGTGGAAAAAACCCTAATTTGGATATTGGGATCATGGGTTTGATCTAGGATTGATAGTATTAACTTTAATCCGGGTAATTAGACATCGTTATTGATTCCTATGTTATATTGATTGTTTGTAGACCAAGAACAAGCGGAAAGAATCCGGAAATGCAAGAATCAAGTTTCTTAGGGAATTCAAGATTTGTTCGAGGTAGGTGATGTTTGTGATTTCATGTTGTGTGATATATGTTTGTACTTGCTTCATTATATTGCATGTATGTGAATGTTGCATTATTGATCACACTAATCGTAAATTAGTATGAACGAATAACTATATACCATGAATCACATCTTAATTGTATAATTGTGAGAATGTACAATGTGATTGCGATTGTGGTATGTTGAATGGAGCGGGTGTCATATTCTGACACACTAACTGGGATCGAATGTCACGTATTGACATAAATATTAGAACGGATGTCACGATCCGACACACTAACTTGGAATGGGTGCCACGATCCGGTACACTAATTGTTTGGGTTTGGGTTCCATGAGACAACCAATGACTTGTTATACATATGCATATTGTTGAGAATGTTGAGTTGTACATTGATCCTGAAAAGATGACTAATATTGTATATGTTCGGTATATGCCTGTTTTATAATGTTGTGGTTACTTGCATGTGTTTCACTTATTGGGATAGCCGTGTGATCCTACCAATACATTGTGGTTACGTGCTGATATTGCACTTGCTTGTTCTTTGTTGACAACAGGGCATCTTCATGCGGCTATTGATAAACCTCAGCTAGGTGGCTATTGAGCGTGACCGGATTCAAGGGTGAGCCAGTTCTTTCAGGCTGTCATGGATCTCTCTTGTCTAAGTCCATTCTTTTTGGACTCAGACTATTTGTTTAAGGTATTTATTTAGTTTTAGGTTGTACCCCTTGTTCATAGACTTGTCGTTAGTAGAGTTTTGGTACAATGACTTTCAGGTTCTAAGGGTTAAGACTTCCGCATTTGTTTGGTTAGTTAGTTAGTTAAACCTTTGGAGTTTATGGGAACTCCGTATTTCTTAGGCCATTTAAACCCGCTTCTGTATCTTTAAATGCATAGTTCTTGGTTAAGTTGCTTAGTTAGGTTGTAGTATCGGTTCTCCCACCGGAGGGTTAGTGTGGGTGTCAATCACGACGGTCTAGGTCGTGACATTTTTACAAAAAAAAAAATCTATATTTGAATATATTTGTCTGAATATGATTTAAATCCTCAATTTATAAAAATTAAAAAAATTACCCAACTTGACTAGCTTAACCATCTGTTTATATATTCATTCGACTTGGCACATTTTTTTTTATTGGTGGCGTGAGTTTCTTAACAAAAATAGATTGAAAGATAATTCTTTTTATTTTTTAGATAGTACAAGGATGTTTTTAGCTCACTTAGATAATATAAGGATGTACATTAGATTTGAGTCATAATTGAGGGATGATTTTAGCCAAAAACTCATTCCCACTTTTAGTAATATATGATAATATGATCATTAGTGAATTTCACCACACCTTGTGCAATCATGAAAAAATAACAAAATTATATAATTTATACTCCCTCTAACCCAATTTATATGACTTTTTTTTTAGTTAAAACCAAAAAAAAATGACACATTTCTATATTTAGTAATAATTTAACTTTAAATTGTCAATTTTACCTTTAATAAAATAATTGATAGACATATAAATATCTATCACTCATTTAACTTTAAACTGTCCTTTTTACCTTTAATGAAATGATTCATAGTCACACAAACATATATCACTCATTTTAGATCACAAGTTTCAAAAGTCTTTTTTTCTTTCTTAAATTCCATGTGAAGTCAAACTACATCATATAAAATTGACGGAGTGAGTAATATTTAAAATTCATAAATATCATTAAACATTAAAGCTTTAGACCAAGATAAGGTGGCCCCGAAAAATGAAAAATGAAAAATGAAAAAATATATAATAATTAAAAGATTTGGATTTATCAATTCAGAACATTATGAATGGAATTGAAATGGTTTAGGAACCAAATATAACTTTCCGGAACATTATGTACCAAATATACAAATTTACTCAATCTACAATCATACTACAAAAATCTAACTGTCAACATAATAAGAAGCATTCACAAAGCCAAAAGAAAATGACAGTCTTCACTAATAAGCAATACGATCTATTGAATCCTAGTCATCAAATCATCTTATTAAATCTAGGGAAAATGATAAAAATAGCCCTGAATTAAATGTCAAATTTTTAAGTGAATAATAATTTTTTTAATTATTACACTCATAAAAATAACTACTCACAAGTCACAAATGAAATACAAAATTCAAATGATAACTTTTTAACGTTGATTTTGCAAGTGTTTAGTCATGTGTATATCTAGCATTGGTTGTGTAACGACCCTTCCGGTTGTTATGGGTAAACCAAATGTGAAAGAATTTGAGTGAGAAAACTTTTGGGGTAGTGAGTTGAAAATTTTGTGCTAAGCTAGTCTCAAACAAAATCTGAACAAGGTGAGGTCTAGGGAAACCCGGGAAAGGATTGGGTAAAATGTCTACGGTTTGGCTGGTTTAACTATTAGCTAAGAAGTAAAGGAGTCCACAGGACTTTTCAAAAAAGAGAATTCGGGTGAGTAGAACTCTTATTGAACTTCGTGCAAAGGGGTCAGTGTAACTACGTAACGATTTGAGGTTTGTCGCAAAATAGACTAATTTGAGAAGATTTTAGAGGTTCTGTCTCATGCAAGTCGCTTTAGCGGGTGACATGCTACTATAACGGTAAAAACAAACTTGCTATGGGGCTGATTCGGGATGCTATAGCGGGATTTGGGCCCCTATTGGGCCGCTACAACATGGTTAATTGCAGTAAAAATGCAGAAAACCCCTAAAACTGCCCATTATTTTCCAAGAACGTCTTGAGCAAAATCAAGGGCGACATAGGGGGATTTTTAGACATTTTTCATCAAGAACCTTTGTAAAGGTAAGTAATCCGTTCCCCGATTCAGTACTTTGATTTCTAGGCCTTAAAGGCAGTAATTGTGGCCCTAGAAAAATGTGTGGGTTCATCCTAAGGTGGGAAAAATGGGTTTATCATCTTGATTTATTTACTATGATCACTAATGTAACCATGGAATTGGTAGTTTAGGGTTAATTAATTGTTGGAAAGTCCTAGATTGGGTGGAAAAATCATGAGGTTGTCCGGGATTGGGATTACATTATAATATGGGAAGGTTGACCTCGATTGTGATTTATTTTTTACTTGTGTTATTATTTTAGACCAAGAACAAGCAAAAGTTTCACAAAAGGAGTCAAAAGTTTATCATCAGACTTCTGCAGAAGCAACTTGATAACCTGGTAGGCTAGGCTTTTTAACTGAGTACTGAGACCTATCTTTATTCACATAATATCTTGTAAGTTTTCCGAAGATTGCATATATTGGCCTTCGGGCTCGGAGTCTGGATGGTTGAATGTGTGGTTAGTTGTGATATAGGCTGATAAATAGACTTGATTAGTTAATGTTGACCTTATGACAGTTGTTGGTTGTTATCAGGGGAAGGTGATTGTGGGTAATCAGATATTGAGCAGGGAACTTTCGGGAAGGAACCTGTTCGGGTAGGTGGTGATTGTTTGTTTCTTGTTTATGTTATATATTCTTGTTAACTGCTTCGTTAGTACGGCATGCATAATGTATAGCTAGGGAAATGGAAGAAATGTAAACATAATCGTTAACTATTGTCAATCGTACGCAATGAATGTGCTTACTTGTATGTACAAGTGTGATTATTATTTATTGTGATTGTGATTTCTATGTGTGATTGATGATTGACTCGGGTACCACACATGGTACAGGATAACCCCTAGTTGGCTTTTGTACCATGCTTGGTACATACTAACAGTTGGCTTGTGTACCATTCCTACTACGGGGATATTCATATGGTTGGATCGGGTACCAAATCTGGTATTGGAATCCCATTGTTAGCTCGGATACCACACATGGTACATACTAACGGTTGTCTCGGGCACCACGCTTAGTATAGGGATATTTATATGGTTGGATTAGGCACAATGCCTAGTACATTAACTATTTGTGTATGGGTTCCATGAGTGAACTAGGTTTACTTCTTCATGATGTGATTGTAACATGTTGGTCCATGAGTGGCTGAGATATGTGTTTAAATGTTGGAATTGTTCTTGTGTAGATCAAGATTACATGTTAAAGACTGTGGATGATGACTTAAGGATCCTTGGTGGTCAGGGTTACTTGAAAAGTGTGATGAATCATGTATGACTTGTTGTAAAGTTGTGGTTACATGTTCCTATTTCGTATAATTGAAGCGTTGTTAAGTTAGGATGTTGACTAGGAATTGGCCTTATTCACTACCTTACACTGTATTGTGGGGATTTTAGCAAAGGTGGTTTAGTAAGAGTCTTGCAAGTAGTTTACTAAATTAGTCGAGGGTCATGGTCTTGGCATGAGACCTTGAGGGAGTGTAGTAGGCTAGTTGAAAGAGTTAGTAGCAGTCTTGTATTCGGGTATTCTCTATGTGATAAATGGGTTAGGTAATGATCATGTAACATCTCGCTAATTGAAAGAACTAGAAAGAGTTAGAATTGGAAATTAGTCATTTTAGGAAAGAATGAAAAAATTGGAAATTTGTTAAGTTAGGCTAAAGTTTGGATTTTCGGTCAACTTCAAACAACCATAACTCCTAAATAAGGATAAGTTAGGTGTGCTTCCAGATACCGTAGGAAATATCTTGGAATTATCTTTCCAACGTTGCCGAGTTTGCGCGATTCCGAGTTCGTATAACTGAGATATGCCTATTGGAAGTTGGGTTGTTTGGATAAGGAAAGTCTAATCCAGATTTTGGAAGGGTATTTTGGTCTTTTCCATACCCAATGACTTAATTTCTTTTTTTGGTAATTAATTGGGGTCTAAACTGAACTTGGTCAGTTTACGCTTTTGTAAAATAGTTAGGGTTTTGAGAGAAGAGAAAAGAAGAGGAGAAGAAGCAAGGATTCATCGATTTCTTGGAGAATTGCGTGTGGATTTCACCAAGGGTTAATCCCTACGAGGTATGTGAGACTTTCATAGCGTTGGGTTCGTTCACCCATGCGCCAATCATGTTTAGTTCAGCGAAATTCGTCCTAAAAAGGGTTGAAAGTTTGATATTCTTGATATGTGTTCTTGAATTTATTTTCGTTCTTAAATTGGACTGAATTGAGGAGTTCTTGAGACTATCGCGTCGAGTTTTGGAGTTGTTTTGAGTTAGGTTCTTGGGTACATTTACTGGGTATCTGAATCTAAAGAGAATTTGAGAAAAATAGTTGAGTTTAGGCGATTTGGGGTTGGAAAAATGAAGAAGGAAAAGTTGGGGGAATCTAGGCACCAGGTCCGCGTCGTTCCTCAGATTTGGGGAAATCTCCTTCGCGTTGCGGAGCGGTCATGGACCGTTCTGCCTTAAAATTTATTTCGTGACCAAATATTTAAATGCATCTCCGCGTCGCGGACTTGCTTCCAGACAATGATTTCTTGATCTTTAATTTTCTCATGTTCAACTATCTAAAAACACTCTTAAACATCATGACATCTTTCCTATCACAAATCACAATCCTTGAATCCATAATTCAATTCAAGGAAAGTTAAGAGTCAAGTCAAGAGAAGTTAAGAGTCAAGTTAAGGGAAATTCATAAAGTTTTCCAAAAGTCTTTCACAAACGTTTTAACTTTGTTTTAAGACTTAAGCTTTGAGTTAAGTAAAGAGTAAGAGTAAAGTTCAATTCTTCAAAGATTATACGGGAACTAAGTATTCCCAACAGTTAAAAATGTTTTCACATTTGAACAAGAAGGGAAACATCGATTTCCAAGAAGAGCTTTTGAGCTAAGTTTTTGAGTAATTATCTCAAACCAAAGAAAGAGTTTTGTTTTTAAAACATATGAGCTAAGTATAGTTTGGGAGTAGTATTGGGCACTGATATGGGGACGCGAGTTCATAATAACTCAAGTCTCCATAAATCATGTAGCCATCATGGGTAGAAAATGATCATACTTTTTAGATGATTCCTTAGTGTTTTTTAGCATAGACTAGTAGCTCCACTTAGTTAAGGCGTTCTATATGATGGCAAAGTATAGGACAATTCTGGTAGCGTGGGCAAGACGTTGTATCACCACTTAGACTCATAGTGGTGGTTTTCAGTTAGAGAATCTCCCAAAGTATTATATTACTTTATTATATGAGTAAGTTGAGTTGTTATCGCATTTCTTTAACAAGCTGAGCTGCTTTCTATTGTTTTAAAAGCTTTCCATATATTGCATGTGTTATTGCTTTATATTGAGTTAAGTTATTCATAAGTTAAGTAAAGCCAAGGTAAGTGTTCCTTTCGGATTCTTTTCAAGCTTACGTTATGCTTTAGTATTCCCCTCGCATACTCGTACATTCAATGTACTGATGCCATTTGGCTTGCATCGTTTTATGATGCAGACACAAGTAACCAGGATCAACATCCAGCGCCTCGTTGATCCAGTTGAGCACTCAGAGTCTGTTGGTGAGCCTCATTGTTTTCCAGAGGGCTCCTTTTTACATTTTTTTCTTGTTTTTCAATTGTTAGGATGATCGGGGATCTTGTCCCGACATCCCTCTTTGTTTTAGAGGCTTCGTAGATGAGTAGGTATAGTTCTTTAGTCTTTCCATTTTCAGTTGTATACGTTTAAGACTTGAGTAGCCATTTTGGCTAAGTTTGATATTTCTTTAAGACATTACATGAGTTATCCTTTTGAGACTATTTCTTGTGTTTAAGTCTTCCGCCGAGTAAGTAAGCCAGGCCAAGGGTTCGCTTAGGACCAACAATGGTTCTCGAGTGTCAGTCCCACCCAGGGTGTAGGCTCAGGGCGTGACAGATCTGGTATGAGGGTGGAATGACCTGGATGGTGAAGTTGGCAGAGGAAGGCGGTGGGGTGACTTGAGATAGAGTGTATGAATCCAAGGTAATACTACTTCTAGTAAGAGTGGCGACTGAGTGTATCAGAGACCTAATTTGAGCTCCAATTTTCATGTCTCTTTGATTAATTGCATGATGTTATGTGGTGGATTCTGATAGACCGATGATGCCTATCACTATATGTTGTTTGTACTGATACTACTCTTGCTATTCCACTTGGCATAGTCTAGTTGTAGGATTAGTGACGTTTCTAACGTGAAAATGAAGATGATATTTGATAGCTTCTACTCTTTTTTCCTAATGGTGGGAATTGTGTCGTATTTTTTTTTCATAATTTTCTACTCTCGTAGAAGCTCTTGTACTTGTTTACACTAGTTCTTGGGGAGGGTTCAGTGTATTTTCTGTACAAAAGTACTTTATTTTAATTATGTTTGAGAGTAATTTTGTATGTACAATAAGGTGATTAGTTTATAATTGTTCACTTCCGCATTTCATGTCTTAACTTGGGTATAAGGGCTCTCCTATCTAGGTGTTAGAGTAGGTGCCCGCACGACCCTTTGGATTAGGTAGTGACAGGCTATTATATAGTTCCATTAGAATTTATGCTCATAGAGTGTAGGTATAAAAAATTAGGGAAATCCAATTCTATACTTCCTTTAAAAAAAAAAGAAAAAGGAGAGACGATAATATGGTTACTAGCTCGTTGTATAGACTATATAAAACTCAACTTCCTTTTAAAAAAATAATAATAACCATGATTGTGAATAAAGCTAGAAATTTGACAAAAGATTCTAACTTTTAAATTTGTGACTCTAATAAGCAAATGAGAAAAGAGAAGCGGAAGTGGAAAAATTATTGCATTTGGGATTCACAAAATTCAAAAGAGGTAAGAGTTGAGTTGTTTTTGTACAAAAATATCTAGAATTACCCCTTAACCATAATAAATACATTTAACTTCTTACCTTACTCGTGGAAACATTGTTATCATTTTACTGGAAGTTCTGATCTTTTATATTTTGATTGACATTTTGCAGTTCTTCAAAAAAATCCTTTATGAAAAAATGCAGGAACTACCAATAAGCATAACGGCTCACCAAGACATTATAAAGAGGCAAGTAGGTTGGTGCTATAGATGCAGGTTTTGTCGTGAGGTGTTCATTTCGAGTCAAGGAATCATGGGCACCGACGCAAGCACACAATCATTGGAAACCTCTCATCCAAGTGCCCTTAATCATGTGCTTGTGTTAGTGCCCAATGATTCTTTAACACAAGGTGAATACCTCACAGTAGGTCCTGCATCTGTAGAACCAAACACCTGCATTTTTCCTCAAGGATTTTTTTGAAATAACTGTACAATGTCTATCCACATATAAAGGATTAGGACTTTCGATAAAATGGTAACAACACTTGCATGAGTAAGGTAAGAAGTTAAATGTATTTATTATACTTAAGGAATAATTTTAGCTATTTGTTAAATAAAATAACTCAACTTTGACTTGTTTTGAATTTTGTAAACCCCTAATGCAACATTTTTTTCGCCTCTTTTTTTCTCTCATTTGCTTATTAGACTCATAATTCAAATATTAGAATCTAACACCAGTTTTCTTTCATTATTCACATTGCATGACGAAATGATAAAAAAATATGAAACTTTAATCTTATATATACTTAACGGTATAGAGATAATTGAATTAAGAACGATGCTAGTAGTGACAAGAAAACATGATAAAGATAATCTAGTTCATAATGATCTAATGTGAATTTAATCAATTATGAATATGATAGGAAGAAATAGTTGAAAATAAAAATTGCATAAACAACGAACATGACTACGTATATGCATGACGAAATGATAAAAAACTATGAAACTTTAATCTTATATATACTTAACGGTATAGAGATAATTGAATTAAGAAGAATCATATGGGAAAAAATAT